>BCHH01000001.1:1720147-1747402 GCA_001599595.1 Beverwykella pulmonaria
AGCTCTTCAGCCTCGTCCCACCGGCCTTTGTTCCTGTACGTCGACGCCAGGTTGGCCATGCTAGTCAGCGTGTCTGGATGCTCCGGCCCAAGCACCCTCTTGTGAGTCTCCATTACTTGCAAAAAAGCTCTCTCCGCCTCATTCCACCGCCCTTCCTGGTATAGACATATCCCTAGTTTCCACAGCAAACTAGTTCTAGCATCGTCGTTAACACTGGCGACACCGCCCTCTAACGCGTAGCTAGCATGTGCTAGATACTTTCTCCACACAGTCCTGTTCTGGTGTTCGTGGTCTGGAAACACTTCCCTAAGTCGTAAAACAGCTCGCTCTGTTGACTGCGCGAGCAACTCTTCCTTCCGTAGCCAGTTCCGTGTTGCCAAATGCACCAGCCGATGGAGATTCAGGCACTCTTCAGCCGGCTGTTTATGAATGAACGAATACGCAGTAAGTGTGCCAATTGCATCTACTTCCTTTTTCCGTGACGTTCCTGGTGGAAGAAGGGACTGTGGAATATCCTTTGGCTCTACGCAGGCCATGAACGACAAATAATCGGCTGCCAGCTGATCGCGCCGCCGGATTTGATCAAACGAAATAAGCCATGTTGTGGCAACTGGGTTCTTAATGTCGTGATACCTCCCGTCGTCTTCAAACTCCTCGCTGAGAAGATCAATCACCTCCTCTTCCTGTTCGGCCAGGAGCGACAGATAGTCTGCGAGCGATATCGCATTCTCGTTGATGTACGCCGCTGCCTGAACAATAGCTAGCGGAAGGAAGGTAAGCTGAAAAAGCAGTGCACATGTGTCTTGTCGACGGTTAACAAGATCCGGGCAGACCAGGCACTTCCTCAGCAGTTCAGCAGCCGCATCTTCTCCCATTGCCGGAACGTCCACTACGTTCTGTTGCGCGAGTTTGACTGCTATCTTCCTGTCGCGCGTTGTGAACACGACAGCTCCTTGCTTGCTCTTTGGGAGGTAGTTAATTAGAGGGTGGGATCCCTGCCCGGGCTGCAGCCCAGATCTAGTCTTGGCAATCCACATGTTGATATCGTCGGCGTTGTCGAACACTAGCAACCACTGTCCTGTGCTTTCTTTGCTCAGATGTACCTGAACTAGTTTCTTCACGTCTGCCATGTCATCTTCACACCCAGGGATACCAAGCTGCCGGGCAACGTCTAGGTAAGATTGGTGCAGGCTTTCTATGTTGACTGCGGAAATCCAGATGACGGAGCAGTGCTTTTGCTTGCCAGCGACACGGTACAGCAGTTCAATAACTAGCTGGGTCTTTCCTACACCCCCAAGACCAGTAATGGCAAGCTTTGCGGTACGATGCTTGCCGAACAGCATCTCTTCAAGCCGAGTCAGCTCAGGCTCGCGGCTAGTGAAGCGGGAGTTTCGCTCGAACGGCACAATCCACGTCGGATTTACTAGGGGCGTCTTCGGCGGTTTGGAGGAGGATACTTTTAGTCGATCCCAGAAGAGCTCACTCAGCTGGCGGTTTTCTGAATATCTCTCGAGCTCCCGTAGGAGCCGCTGAGATGCATGATGCTCGCCCTCGCCGTATATGGCTTCCATATGGATATCAAAGATTCCAAGCAGAGAGTAGACTTTATCTTCAGGTCGCTTGGTTGTTCTATTTGCCGCCCATGACATGCGTTCATTGATAGTAAAGTGAGGTAGCGGCTCCCCTCGAAGCGCATGAATAGATATGCCCGTAACCTGGTGAATCTGCTTTTCTAGTGACTTTCTATCTCCAAGTCGCTCATGTTTTTGCGAGAAAAATTCGACGCATCGAGGAGCAATGAGCTCTTGTAGCGTCCAGCCTCGAGTGAACCACCGACTATCCCGCAGCTGGGAGTCTCTGTCGTTCTCGCTCATAGAAGTCGAGACATCTGCGAGGAAAACATAGCATTTGATAGCATTCTGGTACCACCGGAACATGGAGTTGATACTTTCGGTAAGCTCGGCGGCATTTGTCTTGTCGATGCAACAGGTGTCAATCCAGCAGTAGCCCAGCCCGTCATTCTTAGCTTGGATTGCGCAGAAGCGGAGCTTATCGTAACCAGCCTTGCCACTTCCAGTGCCATCTATAATGTCTTTGTACGTGACTTCATCGCCATCACGTCCCCAGGTGTGCGAGAGTATGGCGTAGCGAGGAACCTCGTCTTCGGCAAACTCGACCAGGCTGAAGCTGGGGTAATCGTCAAGTTGTAAAAGGCGCATTGTTGCTCCAGATTCAAGAATGCGTGGGCCCTACAAGTACGATTATTTGAGTCACAAACCTGGCGGAAATCGAACTGAAAAGGAACGAACAGCCATGTTCATGGCGGACATGGTTTCACAAGCACTCGAGGTTGGGATGGGGACATGTTGAGCTGAAGGCGGCTAGCACAGCCACACCCAGTCAGGAAGAAGCATGCCCGCCAAGCCCGCCAAGCCACAAATTCCCTGCGTGGATGAGCGAGGCACCAGCCTTTCGACATCACAACATTCTGCTACAGAAGCAGAGTCAGAGGCGAATTCATCGGTGCCAAAGGACAAAGTGGCGCGGATGAGCGAAATCGGGCCTGCGAGAGACGTAGAAGTGCCATGGAGGGCACCGGTGGCAAAGATGTATTAGTATGACCAATAATCTATCCATTCTCGCTAGCAATGGATACCATCCGTTCTTGCCAACAATGCGACAACTTGCTACAGAAAGTATCCAACACGTGGAACGGATCCTCCACGGATCTCAAAAGTCTTTAACATGTTTACAGATAGTAAAAGTCTCTAACACATTTAGTGTGATGGAATAGAAGTGACTCAAATGATAAGCATTGTATCCTAATGTGCTAACAGGAGGAAACATGAAAAAGAAGAAGACGTAGAGATCGACGAAGCTTATAAGGTCCTGCCAAGGCCTCATACAAAGCCTCTAATCAGGGCCCAGTCTTTTACACTAAGGAGACTGGAGACATTGCGTCAAATAACAGGCCCTGTTGTGATCAGGGCTCGTTAGCTATCGGAGACTACGGATACAATCTCGGGTGCGATATGGTTACTATACAAGACGTTGCGTAAGGAGCTCAACCAGAGGTCCTACGCGTTCAATAAATACTCGGTATGGTTCGTGCATTAGGGTCTGGTTTGTACATCAGAGTGAGCTTGATTAGGGCTCGGTTGTACATTCCAGATTAGGTCGGTTAGTTGCCGAGCTCGTCGTTCGGAGGGTCTTGTGAAGCTCGTTGTTCGGAGGGTACTGACAGTGTCACTCCGTGACAGGTACAATATCCGACTTAACGCTCAACCTAATACCCAGTCTAATACTAAATCTGATGTTGAGCCTGTTACTAATTCTTAGGCTGCTGAGAATACAGAAGAGGGTGAACAGGCTGAACGTGAAGAAGAGACCAACTATGGCAGCTTGGATTTTGGCGAGTAGGGGGAGGTTAGAGAGGATAAACGTAAAAACGAGACCGACTATGGCAGCTCGGACTATTTGGCAGGGAGAGGAAAGTTGGAGAGGACAATGATACGCCTGAGTCTGCTGCTGTTATAGACCTTGTTCCTAATATTAGGGAGTTTGAGAGTCTTTGTGCTAGTATACAGAGCAGGACACGCCACGCAATACCTTCTATGGGTTCTGTTTGTCAAACTCTACTGGCTGAGTTTAATAATAGCATGCCATTATTCAGTTTGGCCTTCCCAATATTGAATTCTTCTAGAGCAGGTGAATTTGTCCAGCCTCAGCTATGTGATGTTGATTTATTGGGCTATACTCAAAATATCATATGCTATAAAGATAGGCGATTTGCTAGGCATCCGCGCTTCTAATTTGTGGCTTTTAATTATATACTTTGCCGTCAGATAATGTCCAGGGCTAGTTTCTATGTAGAAATACGTGGAGGACCTGAAGGACTTTCTATCGAGGAAATACAGGAATGGTTCAACAGGCCAGATTAGAGTCAAAGCCTTGCGAACTCTATCGTCCAATTCACATCCAGCGTTAAGGACAGAAAAGCTTGTTGGACAACAGAAGGAAAGTAACTGGAGTCAATGGTAAATTTGCCCTGCACACTTGACCTAGAATGATGACAGGAATTCACTTGCATTTTCATGTGGCACTTGCTCCCAATTCATTCTCCCCTTTCACGCCTTCATCCTGAGATCCTCCAATTCCTCGAGAGAGTACACCTAGGTCATATGTACATTTTGTCACCCATCTCATCTCCATCTTGCCCCCTCCCAAAAATTAGTCATGACTTCAGACTCGTCTTGAGAAGTAGAAGGGTCCGGTAGTGAATCGAGTTTCCAAGTGGGTTCTGAGGATGATAGTTTGACTTCGATGGCTGTGGAGGGCTACTTCATCCCCAAAGGCAATCTTGTTAGAGTGCTGCGCGATGGTCTTACGTGTGACAGAAGGGACAATAAAAGTGCCTTGTAACAACATTGATCAAGTGGTGCGTACATGTGAACTACGTTGTGGATATCTCGCTCCAACATAAAACTCTCAACCCAACCCAACCCATTTTTCCCTTCCCATCTTATACACCAATTCCCTACCGTCCACCGATCTGGCCTTTCGGGATGGGCTTAATCCAGCTCACCAACAGATTGATCCCAATCGTCATAACTCCAATAATCCAAAACACCTTCCCGTAGTTCTTCCCGTTATACCGAAAAATGATAGCGAAGATAATACCACCGAAATTCCCACTCGCACCGGTAAATCCGGATACAACGCCGTTGGCGTAGGGGTGCACATGCGGCACGAGACCAAAATCCGCTCCATTTCCACCTTCAAGGAAGAACGCCATGCCTGCCACAAGACCAAACATTGTAGCCTGGTTCTTTGAGTCGAGGACACCAATGGCGATGAGGAAAACGCCGGTGATGATGCCATACGAGTGCAGAACAGCCTTTTTCGCCCAGACGGAGTGCGTGCGGCGGTACACGAAGTCGGAGATGAAGCCGCCTAGCGGCCTAGTGACACCGTTGAGCAGGCCGAACATAGCGGCCCAGTTACCCGTTTGTTGGAGGCCAAGGTGCGGGAAGTTCTTCATGTAGTAATTCCCTAGGATAGAGTTGATGGATAACTCAGCGCCAAAGGTGCAGAAGTAGCATGCCGCAGTCACGATGGTCTGTGGAGAAACCATGACGTGTAGGATTTCTTTGAACGAGGGCTTCTGGATGACTTCGCCCTTTGCCGTGTCCATCATCTCTTGGTCGGTGGCTTGCGCTTCATTGTCTTTCCAGCCGTGCGGCTTCTCCATGTCGGAGGCGATATCTTTTTCACCTTGAGCAGGAGTGTCGTCAAGATGACCAGGGACGACAACGCCGGTTACGCTGTGACGACGGATGCTTTCTTCAACGGCGGCGAAGCGCTCGTTCCATTTTCCCGTCGGAGTGTCAGGGCAGAGGAGGAGGATGCAGACTGCTACGAAGACGATGAGTACGCCAGGTACGATAAAGGATACGCGCCAAGCTTTGCCCTTGCTCAGGCCGTCGGAACGAAGAGAGTTGTACACGGCAGGCATGACGAAGTATGTGATGCCACCACCCAGGTTACCCAGACCACCAGTCAGGGCGTTCGCGGTGCCGACAACATTCTTGTCGAAGAAGCCGGTCGTCCAGACTTGACAGGGGACGAAGCTTCCACCGAGGATACCGATGAAGAAGCGGAGTGCCTGGAGGCTCATATTAGATTTTCTGTTGCTTTGTGGAAACACAATGTCTTGGGGGTACTCACATATAGGCCGCTGGCATTGGACACAGCACCGGCGAGGAACGTAGGCACCGCACCGGCGAGCAAGCAACCCGCAAACGTAAGTCGAGGTCCAAACCTGTCACAGCAAGGTCCAGCAATGAGACGAACAATTAAGCTATGGATAATGTCAGTCAAATCCTACACGACCTCCAAGAATACTCACGTAGCCGTCAGCGCAATAATGTTTGAATTAGCAACCTGATATGGCTTCATGCCGATATTTCCGGCAATAACATCTGCGAGCAGTGGCGGGAACGCTATACCCCAGATCAGCATCTAATTATTCACATGGAGAGAGATAAGCACTATGCAGGGCGATGTCATAGGCTGCTTGTGGAAGCTAACTTACCATACCACGACCAGAAAGCGATCATGAAGCCGAACCATGAGAAGAAGAACACGCGTCCGTAGACATTAGAGACCGGGTTGAAGAAGGGGATTGATCTAGCTTTTTTGTTGACAGGGTTGACCTGTGGGGTTTGCCAGAGCGTTGCGAACATCTTGAATGGAGGAACGCTGAGTTATTGGATGGGATAGCTAGGCCGGGTATGTGTGTATGGGATGGATTGGCTGGTCAAATTTGCTCCGTTTGTTAGGAGATGTGACGAAGTGTTGGTGTTGATAGTGACAATCTCAGCCGTGTGCGACTGCTGTTAATATATACACCCCAGAATCCTACTCATGTCTTTTGGGAATGCACAGCATCTCCGTTGAAATAGCCTAGCGCAGCCTGCGATGTCCGCGGGAGAGATCGTCCCCATAATTCTACCCTACGATGACCAGGGTATGCATGGAGGGAGACGCCGTGGTGGCGCCGCTAGACATCGTGTGGAGGAACATATGCATATCTGCTCTTCGATATCTTCTCGATATGACGGTGGCTGAGGCCGAGACGCACACGATAAGCCCTATTCGACAGAGTCTAAACGAGAATCTAACTTGGCATCAAGCGCAAGGTGCTGGATCTAGAGTTGCAGATGTGCTCAAGATTCTCCTGGGTATCCAGATGAAATCATTGGGCGAGAGCAAGCCTGAAGACGGATGATCTTCTTATCTGGGGCACCCGGTAGCGCACACCTTGTGTACGTTTCTGTGGGTCTTATCAGCGGTAGCATCACAGCAACTCAAAACTTCCTATAAAGGACGAAGAGATTCCTTTTTCCGCGGCGCTCTGCCTATCCATTTCAAAATTCCTCGACTCCGTCATATAGTACTAGGACTCGGGCGTGTTCTTTCGGGTTGTGTGCAATTCAAGGCGCAGTAATCTTATCTGTGCGATGAGCATCCGATGCAGATGTCAGCCCAATATCGAAAAAAATGTGATGGGATAGATTCTTCTTTTGTCAAAGTAAAAAGAAGCTTCACGACAACCGTGTGTCTTTTCCTTGGCCGGCTTGTGTCTGGGGTTGAGGGCAGGTGTCAACTTGTGCTCTGTGCCTGGCTGTGTGTCGTTGGGTTCAGCTTCCGTCGCGCGTGGGATGATATCCATGCCTTATCTCTACCCTCGCCAATGGCCAATGAGAAATGGCCAAGACATACCGAGGAGATCTGCAACCCCTTCCTGGGATCACGTGCCATGCCTAGATGTTTGTCAGAAGTAATTCTTCATGCGGAGTAATAATAATATGGGCCGATCGGAGTTACCAAAGCAATTTCAGCATCCTGCATACCTACTGCATGGTTCTTCGGTGTGGCGTTCGCTACCGACGAGTGGAGGGAAGGGAAGAACCTTGACCACTGTGTCGGGAATAAGTATTGGGGATTGAAGCAATGGAAAGCAGGAACGGCGCGTAGGTAATAATAGAATGATTAATCATTATAACATGCGCCTAACACGAAACTTCGTCCTTAATTGCTTGTCCAATCTTTAAAAGTGTTCTGCAAAACGGGCTTTTGGAAAGCAGAAAGCCTACTCAAAGTGCACGTGCGAAGAACATATTCTACGCCTAGCTCCTCCAATGCCAGAAGTACGATGACGAACCAATGACAAAGAACCGAAATCGCCGCCCATGGACTTGTTTTTGCGCCGCCGAAATGCTGGAAAGTAAAGAGATTCGTTAGATGAATACAGTTGCTGAAAGAATGCAAGGCGCAGCGTTATTCTGAAGGCGCGGTGGGCGGACTGGGGATCCCATGTTCGTTTTCTTCTGGTTTTCTGCCCCATACCACAAATCTTATCTTGTCAGTATGAACATTCTCCTATGCGGTAGCACGAGCCAAAGACACTTACATTTTATGGTACGCATGGACGTTGCGATCCGAGAGAGCTTTTCGTACGTGAACCAAGTAGACTTCAATCTCGTCCTTCGTCCACCCCAAGCCTTTCTGGAAAGGTTGGAGACTAAAGGCTTGCAGGCCATCGAGCAGATTGGTCTCATTGAATCGGCCCAACATCTTCCACTGAGGGTCTTTGGGCCAAGAGTTGATCGGAAGCTTGAAGACTTCCTCGTGGACGTCTACGAAGCCAGCTTGCTCGTACCACCGTTTCAGCTTATTCCCGATTCGAAGAGGGCGACCCATGGTCATAGCAGCCCTATCCTGCGTCTGTGTCCATTCGGCGAAGGCATAGTCGGGACTCATGGTTCCGTCGTCGCAATATACTGTGGGCATGTACTCCTGGGACTCCATCCAGCCCCCAGGCTTCAGATAGCGGAATGCTTTGGCAATGATTTCCCGAAAGTCCTCGAAACAGCCAAGCAGAATTCGAGTGTGGATATAGTCCATTGGATCAAGCATCCAGTCCTCTTCGTTCGCGTCGTCGATTACGAACTTGACGTTGTTTGGCACCCTGGGCAAGGTCAGAAACTTGCGCTGTTCTTCGAGATGGTGGCTATTACCATTCTGGCTGTATGGGTGAGAGATCGGTTCCGGTTACCTAGCGACATGTCAGAGAAGCGCATGAGGAGACTGGAGATACCCACTTCGGCGCGAGGAAACCTATTGCCTGCCATTGGTCAGCATGAATCGCCCAATGCGTCTCTGCAGTCTACCTACCCATTTCTATCGCCCATTTGCCCGTGCCCGTCCCAATGTCTAGTATTTTGCGCGGATCTTTTAGCGGCGCGAAAAAGTTCCTTCCCTTGAATAAAACCTTCAATATCTCGTACTGCAGGTCTAGCCGCTCGTTCTCGTACTGAAAAACGCTAGTCAGCGAGGGCAGCTCCGGCGGGTGCTCTTGGAACAGGATCTAGGCAATGAGAAGGTGATTGGATACCTGGTCGTTGGGGAACATGTACGCTGGGCAGCTGTTAGCACGGAGCTGCAAAGGGTTGAGTCGGTGGAGTCCATCTTACAGCCGGCCTGGTATCTGTGGTAGGTCCTGCCATTCTCACGCACAAAGTTGAATATACTCTGGTTGACGGACTTGGTGCTCCTAGACGACGGTGAGTGTGTAATTTAGGTTCCTGGGCTCGAGGGAGACAAACGTGCCACAGCTTTCTAAGCCGTCCGAGGGGTCGGACTACAGTGGGAGTCGGGTTAGCTGAGCTTGAGTCGAGGGCAGTCGGGGTGCGTAGTCTGGATCGCCTCCACGTACATCAGCCTCGATGATTGAGCGTGGGCTCAGTGCCTCGACCGACGACGCCGGACTCGTGTCGTGCGGCGGCACCGGAATGGTCAGAGACATGTTGTCGGGAAGATTTGACATGTCGAGCTGCTCGTGGAGAAGGCGAACCCGGCTGGAAGGTCCGGGGCGGTCAGATGAACGCAGCCTTGGAACGACTCAGCGGGTTGCATCCTCGCTTCGCGCAAAAGTTCCCGCTTTGCCACGACCCCAACCCCCCAGCACATGAAAACGAACACCATCGCGCCTTGTCGCGCTGCCGCCTGCCGTCCGCACACGCAAATCACAGGCCTATTCACTCCGTCGGGGCCTCGGCAGCCGGGAGGGCCTCGAATAATGGCGCAAAAAATTCCGCCCGCAAGGTCCCATCCGTGTGGTGGCTGCTGACCAGCCCGCCTCGAGGCAGGAGGGATTGGACAACTCTCCTCCATGAACCCTGTGGCTCTCTTCAACGTGTCTTCAATGTTTGACGGCGCAAGGCCTTGCATCCGGACCGCATCGAGAGGAATCCCCAGTGTTTGGTTCGGAGCCGGAGCGCTTGGCCGTACGCGGCATCGCGATCAGCCGGCACCGCAGGCAACGGAACTTAATTGGAAGAGGGCAGCAGCTGGAGAATATGGGCTTGGGAAGCGAGAGCATTCAACAGTAAGGCACAACCGATCCAAGCAGGAAAGAATTGGGAGCACGTCGATATCTTATAACGCGCTGGATGGAGGCTTACGCGTTGGCAGCTCATGCTTGTTCGGGGAAGTGTCGGAGAGTGGGGCTTGGGATTTTTGAGAAAGTCAGGTTGGTAGCATCGAAAGACCAAGACACAACGGTGAAAGTCACCTCGATCCGTCTCTGTAACGGGTTCACGACTCAATGATTGAACGTCACTCCATTTCAACAAGCAGGCTCCTCTTAGAAGATGATTCCATTTTCCTAAGCACCACCGTTCCGTCCCTTACCCATCGTCAAGTCATAACGCATACTGCTGTGCTGGCTGGCATCAGTACCCCGAGCACTTACAGTATGCCATGATCCAGTCGTATCAGCGAATCTTCAACCCTCGTGAGCAGCATGGCCGCCCTGAGCACCGAGCTCCTTTGCCAGCTTGCTGCCCGCCTTGAATGTTCCGTCTGGGTTGCGCTGCGCCTTATGAGCCGAGTCATTGTAATTATGGGGTGGACACTCACACCACCCTGCTCGCCCTCCTTCTCGAGCTGGTGTTCGTGGGCAACGTGTCCGCCCTTGGCACCGAGTTCCTGGGCTAGTTTGCTTCCCTCTTTGAAGGTGCCATCCGGATTACGCTTGAGCATGTCAGGACGTGTTTGGACTAGCATGATGAAGAATGAACACTCACGCCATCCTTCTCGATCTGGTGCTCGTGAGCAATATGGCCGCCCTTGGCACCGAGTTCTTGAGCTAGGTGTGAGCCCTTTGTGAAGGTCCCATCGGGGTTGCGGTCGGCTTCAGGCTGAAGATGAGTTAGTCGATGCGTACTGAAGAGTGTGATCACCAAAATACTGCATGTTGCCGCGCCTGAGGAGAACAATAGGGGTGAGAAGCAGATTCGGACAAGAGTGCCCTGCTCAGCTCTACTGTGTCTGCCAGCAGCACCTTTACTGAGACACCCCTCTCTTGCTCTGCGGACGTGATACCCTGTACTATGGGAACTTACTTCAGACTTGGCTTCATTATGGGACGCGTGCCCACCATGGGACGCATGCCCACCCTTGGCCGCAATCTCTCGGAGCTCATCCTTGGGAAGGTTGGCAAAGTTGTGTGGATTGGAGTCTGCCATTTTGTGTGGTATCGAAAGGTAATTGTCACTGGAGGAGTTGCTGAGATGGAATTGAAGTAGAGCGTTTGGTGTGAGAATAGCATCTCAAGTGAGGAGAGTGCGCATGCTTTTATGTCTTCTCTTGCTGCCCTTCACCTGTGACGTTTTGTTGCGTAGGAAGGTAAGCACAGCTGTGCCGAGCAAACATCCCGAAAAGGAAAGTTGAGTGCAAATCCCCTATTTCTACCCATCTGATTTGCCATGGCAGTGTCAGAATCCCATCGCGATGGTGGTGGCTTCCCTGAAACTATGCAACTTGATTGTTGTCCAGGAAGGGCACGAGCTCTTTAGGGCTGACATCATCGCCTCGCGTCGGCGCGTCGCGCCTCGCCACGAATTTTACGCGGCGCACGTGGATGAAACTGGCTCAAGCGCTGTTCTCGACCCACGGGTGCCTGGAGCTCCGCACATCACCTCCACCATAAAGTATCGCGCTCTCCGCTTCTCTCCCACTTTCCATCCCAATCAATTGCACTTTTTGCCACCATGAGTCTCAAGCGCAAGGCAGCAGAGGTCGCGACCAACGCGAAGAAGGCGAAACCCAACGCTAGCATCACCTCGTTCTTCGGTGCTCCCAAGCCCAAGCCAGGAGCTGCATTCGACAAGGAAGCATGGGTGGCCAAACTTTCCGACGAACAGAAGGAGCTGCTGAAATTGGAGATCGACACGCTCCACGACAGCTGGCTGCCCCACCTGAAGGATGTCCTGGTGTCGCCCCAATTCCTCGACCTGAAGCGATTCCTGAAGAGGGAGCTCGCCGGCCCAAAGCCCATATACCCCCCCATGAAGGACGTGTATTCTTGGTGCGTTCAACGCCTTGCAGCTTCATCATGCAAGTCCATTGCTGACAATTGGGCTCCAGGTCGCGTCACACGCCCCTCGACACCGTCAAGGTGGTCATCACAGGACAAGACCCCTATCATGGGCCCAATCAGGCCCACGGGCTCTGCTTCTCAGTTCAGGCCCCAACGCCTGCCCCGCCCTCCCTCAAGAACATCTATACTGCGCTCAAGAAGGACTACCCAGACTTCCAGGCACCACCCAACCGAGGTGGTCTGTTGATCCCTTGGGCGGAGCGTGGCGTGCTCCTCATCAACACGTGTCTGACGGTTCGACGTGGTGAAGCCAAGTCGCACGAGAACAAGGGCTGGGAGACGTTGATGCAGAAGGTCATTGATACTGTGTCGAAAACGCGACCTGGGGTTGTATTCCTAGCCTGGGGGACCCCCGCAGCCAATCGGGTCAGAGAAGTCAACACGGGGAAGCATCTAGTCTTGAAGAGCGTACATCCGAGCCCGCTCAGTGCCAGCAGAGGATGGGTGAGTCAAAGGCATCAACATAAACTTGCATCAAGCTAACAGTGCCCAGTTCGACTGCCACCACTTCAAACAGACGAATGACTGGCTGGTGCAGAAATACGGGAAGGGCTCTGAGATTAATTGGAATTTGACCGATGATCCGGACGACGAACCCGACAACACTGAGGAGGCAGCCACTTGAGTAGAAGGAGGGTGTTTCGAGGGCGCCCTGCTGCTACACTGCTTTGACTTCTGTATCTGTCCCGGCGACTTGTGGTTGATTGGTTCGTCATCTACGGGTTCTTTGGTCATAAGCGGCGTTGCTCAAGAACCCCACCTGTAGTGTTCAATTTGGGTATTTGGTATGGCGTTAGTCTAGGCAAATATGTCCGGGTCTCAATCCGGGTTTAGGAGCTCTAGGTGTTTGACTTTGGATATTCTCCTTGTTGAAGGGGATTGTAAGGCATCGCAGCCCCATTCTGATTTTAAAAAGATGAGAGGTAGTTAGTTCATGAATAAATCTTTGGAATGCGATTGCAGACTGCACTTGGACACAACGGCATTGATATATACATTTCCTAATCCGGCATCAAGCTCACGTTAGCGGCATTGAGCATTGACTTCCAACTTTTTCGACTCTACGCTCATATCCCCGCCACCCCACCACAACGAAGCAACATGTCTTTTGCGCGAGGAGAACGCGTCCACTTCGACTTCGACACCGGGGGTATTGAAAGAGCCGGTCCGGAAGAGCACGAGGCGCCTCCACCAGCATCCACAGCCTTTGTTGGCGACATTCTGGAGCGCGCCCCGTCTGCGGCAAATCCACCGACAGCGCCTACGTTCAAAGCGACAGGCAACACCACCGGATTCCCGGCGCACAAGAAGCGCGCGAGTAGGGTGTCTGCGTTTAAGCAGCAACGAGCTGCGAAACACGAATCATCGTTACCGCATAATGGAGCGGCAATTCGAAGTAACGGAGGGAAGAGCACCGAGGATGACGAGAGGCGGCGCATCGACGAGGAGAACAGACAGCGGATAGCAGCCATGTCCGCAGAAGAGATCGAGGAAGAGAGGAACGAGCTGATGTCTTCGCTCCCGGCTTCGTTAATCCAGAAGCTTCTCGGACGCGCGAATCTAGATGATGGGAGCAATGAGCGGGATCTGGGACTGGAGGCACCAGCGCCAACGCCAGCTGCTCCCCTTCCCTTGACTGACCATATCAAAGCAGAAGCGAAGCCACCGAGTAGCAAGAAAGTTGCATTCGATACCTCTACACCCCAAGCCTCGCAACTCACCCACGAACCTCCACAAACTGTGCCCACCGCTTCCGCCACCAAACAAACATCTACAGATGACACAGATCCTACACAAAACCCCGATCTCCTCCCCTCAGCCGCTGTCCACTTCCCCGCCCCTCCCCAACCCCCCGACCTCGACCCCAACAGCTCTACCTTCCTCGCCGACCTGCATGAAAAGTACTTCCCCAACCTCCCCTACGACCCCTCGACCCTAACCTGGATGACGCCCATCGACCCCGCTGACACAACTTCTCCCTACCACCCCTCACAAACTGCGCTCAACGCCTCAGAACTCCGTTTCGACTTCAACGGCGCGCTGCTCCCCCCCAGCCGCGCGCGAGAAATCGAAGTAACAAAGGGACTACACCACCATGCGGACGCGCCGGAGGCAGCAGGGTACACACTGCCGGAGCTCGCGAGATTGAGTAGGAGTGCGGTGGCCGCGCAAAGATGTATGGCGTACCAGACCCTCGGACGGATATTGTATCGACTAGGGAAGGGAGAGTTCGGGGAGGAGCACGCGAGGACGAAGCCGGAACGGGCACCTGTGCAGGTTGTTAGGAACCCGAATGTTCAGGATGAGGATGAAGGGGAGGATAGTGAGGAGGATGTGGGCAGCGCGATGGCGAGGGGGCTGTGGACGTGTGTGGAGGAGGGAAGAGTAGTGGAGACGCTGACCGAGGAGGCGGGGAGGGAGAAGGGTCATCTGACCGCTAAGACGTATGCGCAGGAGGCGCTTTGGAACTGGAGGAGGGGTGGCGGCCGAAAGAGGCAGGCTGTTTAGAGTGGGGAAGCGGGTGAGCATCGTCGTTGACATTCTTTGGTTAAACAGGTCGACGATCTTATTGAGCCATTCCACCGAGAAAAGATAGGCTAGGTAGAATCGGTAGCATTTGCATTAGACTGGCGCGACACACCTGAAAGGCTATTTGGGAGGGGCCGGTGTCTTGAGATAAAGAAGAACGGTACAGTGACTGAGCTGAATGGACAAAGTTTGACCAAACCTCCTATTTGACTGTGCCTCATTAGGGTATCTCCTACGTCCATGTTGAACCCTATCCTTATTTCCTCCCCCTCCCCCTTTTCTACTTTCTATTCGCTATTCGGATGGAATGCCACAAATTCATACATCGATCCAATATTCAGTCAATACTAATACGCCCGAGGATCGCTTCTCTTCTCTGGGCCTACTCTACATGTCTCGTTACAGCACCATAACCGCTTTCAAAATATCGTCCAGGCTTATGCTCACTCCTCCAGGCACCACGTCGCGCCAGACCTCCTCTTTGATATATTCGGATGTCGGCAGGAGACTGAAGTGAGGACTTGGCTCGGACTTTAGCCATTTGAAGTCGTCGATTTGGTCGTACTGATTGGAGTTGGAGGATATTTCGGGAGTACTCTGTACGCATACCTGTTAGTTGAATGAAATTTGGAGAGGGGGCAGGAAACCTTTACATATGTTTCAGGAAGACTGGCAAAGCGAATCTCCTCGCAGTCCTCGATAATAGGTCGACTCGAGCAGTGCAGATACACATCTACGTTCTTAGACCCGTGCATGCGGTATTGGCGACAGGCGGTCACGATCACGCTGTTCTCAACGCCGGTGATGTGTATGGGGCCGTTGACGCGCCCACATACGACGAGCGAGTTTTTGATGTTCTTAAGTATCAGACCGGCGAAGCCTTCACCGGCGGTAGTGGGTGGTGAGAGGTCGACAACGCAGTGACGCAGACTCGAGACGGTTCCTAAGCTGGTAGCATGTGAGGCGGATGTGGGTAGGATGATGTGTAGACCGCTGTGGTTCGATATGGTGACGCTACTCGCGTTGGAGAAGGACGGTTTCCGGATCGCAGAGGCACTCTCGCCATCCTCCTGCTGGATGCCTTGCAGGGTTTGGCTGACTAGGAGGTCTTGCTCTTCCTTCTCTTCTGTGGGCGAGAGCTTGTCGAGAGGCGTCGGCGCGAATGACGTGGAGTTGGAGGTGTCAGACTGGTAGCCAGGGATGCATAGCTTGTTCTGCTGTGCCAGCTCGGCGGCGTCGGTCAGGGAGATGGCAGAAGGGTTCTTGCGCGCCGTCTTGAACTGGAATTTCTTGGGTGGGGAGAAGGTGTTGCGGATGCCTTGCAGCTTCTCGTTGAGGGCTTTGATGGCCTGGCAATTGTGAGTAACCTGCACCATGGAGGACATTGGGGAGGTCTTGCCTCGCCATATGTTCGCTGGTCGTAGGCGGGGATGTAGCTCGAGGCGTCCTTGACCTCGTGAGACAGACGCTCGATGCCGGCGAGGCAGTGGTCCACGGCATCGTTGCGCTCTCCACCCGAGAATGAAGTGGTGTTCAGGCATTCCATTTGCTCCTGGAGCGCCGTGACTTCATGCTGGAAGTATCGGAAGAAGCGCTCCTTGAGGCCCACCTCCTGCGGAGCTGCTGCGACGGTAGCCATGATCGGGAGCGTGCTGTGGTTAGAGGGTAGTCACGTCTATGAGATGATATATCGTGTGTGAGACAAGTGTCATGAGTGAATTCCTGGCGCGTGAGGTTGAAGATGGCGGTTGGGCAGGTATGTTTCCGGTGTGGGGTAGAGGCGTGGTTTGGTTCCACCGTCCTCTGCGCGGGATGATCGCATCATCGTGCATCTGGCTCCAGGTCAGACTCGCCCATGGTTCGGTCGCAAGGAGTAAACAGCCGCGCCCTCGTTCGCACAGGTGACCCCTGCTGGTGCATCGAGTGCCGACAGTGGCGGTACGCATACGGAGGTTGGCTGCTTGAGCCAGCACTCGAACCAAACTAGTTACCCCGCATTCCGAGGCTGCCCAGGGGTATCGCGCGTAGCGAAAAGTAGTGGCGCCTTCAGGGCTACCTTTCCAAGCAGCCGAAGGACGGCCATGCAACAGTTCGCTTCCGGTCCGTCTCCGTACGTTGTTCCTTGTAAATTTCCTCTGCTGCCCACAAAAGCTAGGAAGGGTACATTGTAAACTAGGGTCTACAAGGTCTGCATAGTCTTAGCCAATACAAGAGGGCAGCGTTGACATTTTTGATTTTTCTGCCCTCTATCTAAATTCATGTGGCCTGGCAGTGGGAGCAAATTGATGCGCTACCGCGGCCTAACGACCTCATCTGAAACCCACCTCATTATGGCTTGATCAGTGAAGGTGCAGTCTTCACTCAAAGAAAAGGCAGCCAACTCACAGTGTTGACGTATGAGAAGAGCCATCGTCTTTTCGATTCTCTCGATTGGTGACCAAAACCGCAGCCAATATATACACCCGCCAGAGACGGCCCAGAGCACAGAGGCCCGTTATTCTAACCTTTGAACTTGGACACCAGGAAGAGCATAGCAGTCCTTCATTTCGTCCCCTGCGCTGCCGCCACGTCAATCCCATACTTCGCCAGTAGCCGCTCGCGTCTCCGCTCTTCGTAGCCGGGAGCATATATGCCTAGCACGCTTAATACGAGCCTCACGTGCGAGTCGACATAAGACTTACCTCGCCCCTCGCCCAGTTGTTCGATGGTCTCTTGAATCGGCCGCCGGTACATCTTCTTCAATGCCTCTCGCTCCTCCACCTCGTCGACGTCCTCGGATTGCCTAGCCTTGTAGCCCCTAAAGCCATTGGTGTATTTAAATCCGAACATGACAGCAGCCGTGCAAGTGCCCATGCCTAGCATGAAAGGTATGCTCCGTCCTGTGCAACGTCAGCCTCATCCCAGATGCAGGATCCCATTTGCGAAGAGCGTACTCGCCAATCCTACCGCCGCGCCTCCCGCAAAGCCGCCTATGGCTTCATTGTATGCGTCCTCCTTCGTTCGCAAGTTGGCAGCCGAGTCTCTCGTGAATTGATAAGCGGCACCCACGCCGGCTGCACCTCAATTAGCTCCGTCCCGGCTCCAGGCCTCAAGATGGACCGCTACAGACCGTATAGGGCGATGATGTGCCCCGACCGTGTGATGATGCCCATGGCGCCGACATTCTGCTTGCGCAGCGTGTTCTGCACGCCGGCGAAGATGGCGCCGGCAGCCGCCGTCTGCAGCATCGAGGTGGCGGTGTTGGACAGCGTGTCCTGGGGGGTGTATTCGGTTTCGGCCATGGCGGGCAGAATGAAGGGCGGGGCGCTGCTGGAGCTCAATGGGACGTTGAAAGCTTGATATCCGCTGATGAGGTTGTCCTGCCGCACAGCCGCTAGCCCTAGACGGGCAAGGTTTCTGCCACCGCCCTAGGCCACAAGCACAGCACTTGAACACATTAATCTCCACGGCTCCCACCCCCAAGCTGGCACTGCGTCCCATATTGCTTTGCTATTACTTCTAGAACCTGCTTTGCCTGCCGTTTGTCACCCGGAGCAAGCCGCGCGTCCAACGACGGCTGACCCGCGTGTGCGTGGCGTCCCATAAGTTTCCTGGGCTGCCGCCTGTAATGCTCCTCCGTCCGCACGTCACCGCCGTCTGCTAGACTGTTTGTTGCTCGACCTCCCCATATTTTACTCTCCATCCCTCTCGATCCGCCATCTATACTCGACGTTGCAGCTCCGTACCTACTTCTGCGCTCGCTAGCATTCCGGGTGCCTCCCCGCGCCGGAAATGTCGTCCGCTCCAGGTTCGTATATCACATGGGGAGCTGGCGAGACTCTGTTAACATGTGTCATGGTAGGCAAGACAGCACCCAGGCTGTTGCAAGACCTTTTGACCTACGACCCTCGCTACGAAGAGCGGGCCGGCCGCAACCTTCTTACGACCTCCCCTCCCCATTACGACCCAGACACAAGACCCACTCCCGCGGTCCCCTTCCGGAACTGCAGGCACAGTTTTTTGACCAAATCAGAACAGAGCCAGCTGCCCAGGGCTGGCGAGGATGCTACTCACGAGACCATATACAAGGTCGCATCCTTCTGCCAGAAATGTCGCTGGCATCTGGATCTGGTTGTCGACTTCCGGGACAACGAGAACAGGACCGAGCCCTGCAGGCCACTGAGTCGCGAATATCCAATTCACCATTTCCTGTTTGAGGAAGATCCCTCGAACCCTGTGGATCCGTTTGGACGTCAGAATGTTCCCCGACACTACAAGTTCTGTTGCTCGGCACCCACGTGCCCAGTGGAGCTACGGATACGCCTGCTCCCTCCTCGCTTCAGCGATCAAGATATTCTCATACTTACCGATCGCGTCCACCTACGGCGGCGACTAGAAGCCGCAAGACAATTAGCGGGAGACCGAGCCGATCCCAACATGGCCCGGCCTGTTGACGCCCTAGACTTCCTCAGCACATACCTAGCGGACTCGTTGAACCCAAAACAAGGCAAATCTCGAATTCCCCTCATGAATCGCAAGTTTCTGAAGACGTTCGGCAGGGACTGTGACCACATACTGAAAAAGCTGGGCTTTACACATGCTGTCGAAGTCGAAGACGAAGGAGATACCGTCGATGTCTGGTACCTCCCTAGGCCTCCTGCAGCAAACCACCCTTTGGCACAAGAAATAACGGAGCGCACCGTGGTCGAGGATGCGCGACACGAGCTCAACGCTCTCATCCTCAACTTCCCCGAGCACGAACGTACCGCAGTCCGACACCCTATGATCCCGGCCCAGCCGTCAATAACGGATATTCAGAGAGCGTTAGGATGTTTAGACTACGGCAAGAAACCCGGCCGGGAAACCCGCAACACGAATCATGAAGAGGATCATCCGTACTATGCCGGTCTCGGTGCTGTGGGCGACTTTTCGGATGAGCTTCTCACGTTCGCCTACACACGGCAGGTCAAAGTCGACCTTGCAAATGCTTCGTATTATTTCGAATGCTTGCAAGACATTGCTATTGGCAGGAAGAGCGAGTCACTTGGGACAACTGTGATGCTACTCGCTTCGGAAGGACAAACAAACCGACGCGAGGTTGCTGCTGCATACAAGTATTTCGGAATGGACGTTGCGCATGATGCAGTCATTAACGACGACCACATTATCGGCACGTTCAAGTCACGTTTGCAAGACATTGGCCCTGCAGCGGTTGAAGAGTCCCGCAAACAGCTTCGAATAATCGGCAACGCGCGTGGAAGTGAGAAGATAAAACAGGTCGCATCTGACGCCATCGAAACGTACGAGCAAGCATTAGAGTGGTTAGATTTGGACGAGAGTCAACCCGACGACTTTGTCACGACCATGTACACGATCAAGGTCACCGAAAACGCCAGCAACACAAAAGCTGCGACCAAAGCGGTTGAGCTTATTGCGGAGAAACGAGGCAGCCAGCGACTACGAGACTTTCTCAAAAACGGTTTCATGGATGAGGGTGTAGGCATGGACACGGCCGATGCCTACGCTTTTCTTGGCATCGCCGACAGGGTATCGGTACTTGATTTAGATGTCTTACAAGGTCAAGTAGCGCTGTGCACGGGAGAGAATCCTGAAAAACACGAGAAATATCAGCAAGCATTCGAGCTGGTTTGCAAAGACCAAGAACAACGCCACAAGAATACGCTGGGCTTCGCAACCCAGCCGCGGAAGAAAACCTATCCTCTGCATGCGTGGCCTGTTGGTATGAAGAACATTGGCAACACTTGCTACCTGAATAGCGTTTTGCAATTCCTCTTCACAATTAAGCCCTTGAGGGATACAGTTCTCAACCCAGAAAATTTCGTGCAAGAATCCTCGCCGGAAACACTGGAGAACAAAATTGTTGGAAGAAGTGCCGTCCGCCCCGAGAAGCTGGAAAAGGCACAACAATGTGAGTAGATGAAGAACGTGTTCTAATTCTTGGCTAACGGATATAGTTGTTCACGAACTAAGGAAGCTCTTCCAGCATATGATCACGGATGCCGAATATGTCGTTCGACCCGAAGAGAAACTCGCAGCTCTGGCACTCGCGGAACGGACAGATTCGATCGAGATTAAAGCCATAGAGAACAGCGCGAGTGAGTCAGGAGGACTTGGCGAAATTGGTGGCATGCCAATTGCGGGCCCAATGTTGCCTCCAACGACACTACCGGAGTCCAAACCAGTCCAGCTGACAACGTCTTTAGCAGATTCAGTCATGGGGGATGATGATGCGAGGAGTGATACGTCCACCACTGCCATGGTGGATGTGACTGAGGACAAACCAGAACCTCCTTCGCGGCCCCCTCCAGTTCCACCCAGGCCACAGGCAGATACTACTATCAAAAAAATTGAGAGGAACGCTCAACAGCAAGATGCTGCGGAAATCATGAACCACATATTCGATTTGTTGTCCTGTGCGCTGAAAGGAAATGGCGTGCTGCGCGATGGCGAGCAACTAGATCTAGTCAAAAAGCTGTTCTTCTCTGATCTGACCACCGTCCGGACGGTAAAAGGATCGACCACGCGCAACAGTGCTATACAAGACAATCACCACATTTCCCCTGGAGGCCGGAACCGACCGTTGTATTCCTCCCTAGACGATGAATTCAGTTTAACTGAGGTTGAAGCCGACTCATCGAAGGACCCCACTGCCAAAACGTACAAATACGAATACATTCAAGAGGCATCGCCGATCCAAATTATCAACGTTCGAAGATTAATATTTGTCGATGGTCAATCCAAAAAGGACGAATCTCTCGTCGATTTAGACGAGACGTTGTACCTCGATCGGTATCTCAGGCAAACTAAATCTTTATCCGAAGAACAGCTCCTGGAGCTTCGCGAGAAACAATGGGGTCTTCAGCGAAGACTAAGGGCGCTGGAGACTCGGAGAAGGCAGCTGAAAGAGACCGAGTTAAAGATGACTCTCCCTGATGCTGTCAACGAAGCTGCGGATTACCTCGAGACATTCACCAAGGCCTTGGAAGAGAAACTTGTTGATGTTGAAGAGGATCCAACACTTGTCAACGCCGAGCTTCCTGTAGCGATGAGGGAGCACGCTCGCGATTTGCAAAAAGAAATGGAATCCTTCGAAAAGCCGATGCAAGAGCTCGATGCAGAGATTAATTCAATCTTCAAAGACTGCAAGGATCATCCCTACCGCCTGCACGCCGTGTTCATGCACCGCGGCACTGGAGGTGGAGGACACTACTGGATCTACATATACGACTTCCAGAACAAGATTTGGCGCATGTACAACGACGAGGATGTTGACGAAGTCGAAGTATCGAAAATCCACGAGCACGCTGAGCGTTGGCCGCAAACTTCCACTGGCATCGTCTATGTGAGGGAGGATTTGGTGTCTGATCTTACCGAAGCTGTCCATCGGGAGTTGAACGTACCGCCTTCGAATGACGTCGAGATGAATGACGCGGACGAATTAGAGTTCCAGCATGTGGAAATTATCGATGGTGTTGAGAAGGAGTAAGGCGCTGCTGCAACTTGCGCAGCACTTTCATCTCTGCCTTGGCTGATCTTACTGTATGCAGATCTGATGGTAGAGAGGGGGGGAAAAGCAGTGACGAAAGCGCCGACAGCCCATCTACGAACCTATCCGAAATATCACGACTCTTAACGAAGTTCGCCGAGCCCCAAATGACGTGCGTCATGCTTTGGCAAGGACAACTGCGTGACCTCCGAAAGCCCTTTGTTCATAGTGATTTTGGTCCCTTCTTTCATTCACCAGCAGTTTCGGCAAGCTGGTGTACATTATCTCTCTGTTGCGCGGGCGGCATTACCGCAGGGGAATCAGCATTAGCATCATTATTCGGAACAAAACATGGGTTGTGTATATATACGTATCAGCAGCATTGGCAATGCTCTTTTAGCATGTGTCATTATCACTTTTTCTATCCTTGTGGGAGATTACACACGGAATGGGTGTTGGTGGCTTCGGAATCGATGGGCGATATCGAATCGAAGGATATGGAATGGGCTGTGCATGAGAGAGTAGATACCCCCAGGTTTTTTTTTCCATGCAATAGAACTCCTGAACTCCTCATAAATGATGGCAAATTACCATCTAGATTAAGCAAAGACATTTCTTCATCTACCAACCAACAGCTACAAGTCATCACAGGGTTCTAGTTCATCAAAAGAGGAACGGATGGATAGTGATAGGAGGAATTCAGAGCTATACGCCACGCTAGAACGAACGCATCAGAGCTTAAAAAGCAAATAAGTGATATACAAATGTACGATGGAGAGACATAAACAGTGACACGCGACAATATCCCAGGCTGGACCAATCCACCATATACCCATACCCACCTCATAATACGTACACCTTTAACACCATACCATTGACCACCCAGCAGCATCTTTCTAATCTACACATGAGGGATTCTCGGGTACTCCCCCGGCACGTGCAAATCGCTAACACTGAAATCCGTGTTCTGTCTCTGCACACCCGGAAAGACCTTTCCTGGCTCATTTGTAGGCCCGCCATTAGCAGCTATCGTTGAGGCAGCGGCAGGGACTGCTTCAGCTCCGTCTAAAAAAGACTTGTGGGAGGTTGCTGGGGTAGTGGCGAGACTATCAGGTTCTGATTCGATGGGTACCGGTGCAGGTGCGGGTGCGGCGATGGGGACAGGAATCACTGTGCTGTTGCCTGTCGGGGCAGGTTCACCGATCTCATTCATAGGAGGATGCCTCAGCTCATTTTCCTGTTCATGGGTCGTCTGATGGCGACGGTACGCTTCAGCGCCTAATGCTCCTGCAGCTGCTCCACCGGCAGCTGGCGCCATCCAGTCCCCATACGTGCTGTCGTGCCTGTCAAGTTGCTGTTCTGGAGGCGCTTGAGTAGGGTGGGGCTGAGGAGCGCTCGGTGCGGGTGGGTAGCTAGTCGGAGCAGGAGCGTAGTTAGTTGACGCAGGCTGATAAGCTGGATAGTTGTTTGGGGTAGGATTCGAATAATAAGGCGGTTGGTCTTGTGTGGGCGGTAGTTGCTGGTAATTGTTTTCGGCAGGGTATCCGTCAACATAGGCGTTTTGTGAGGCATACGGTACTAGGCTCTGCTGCTGTGAGTTGATGGTATCGCGGTTCATTGGCTCGCTGGGATACGCGTAGGCGCCCTGGAGTCCTCCAGATGCGGTCGTTATATCATGACCGACCTCCGAGCTGCCACTAGATGGTGATAGAGGTGCTTGTAAGTTACGTTCGATCTGAATGTCGCTTGGGAATCGCCCACCTGGAGATGGTCGCGTTGAAGGCTCCTCCCTTACGGGCTCGTTCATCATCGACTGGTTTGCGGAGTATGGCACTTGATCTGCCTCGTCTTCCTCTAGGCCGCCGTCGGAGCTCACCGAGCGTGCACTGCTTTGGCTCACACTTCGAGCATGTCGTCGAACGAAAGCATTTCGCTCTTCGCCACTCTTCTCCGTCAAGTTCTTGACATCTTCGTACCAAGCCAGCATGGTGTCGTAGCTCTCGGCCCGAAAAACCCATGTGTGGCCTCGGTGCATCGATCCGGTTTGACGGCCTTTGAGGACAAATTTATGTGACGAGCTGCCTGGTTGAGAATGCGACCCAAGCTTCTGGTCTGGAAGGTACAAGGACATGACAGGAGGTTGAGTGTATATGCGATCGGCCGACTTGAACTCATGCAAATGAGTAGGCGATAGAACGTACCTGGAAATCGTTAGCCCGCGATCCTCACTTCAGGGTGATACTGACCATCCAGGCGTGTAGCTCTTGAGATACTTGCTTTTCCGCTCGAGCATTCCAGCCCTGACCTCGGTTGTTGCGGGATGGTTCTTGCCTGGGTACTCGATATCCTCCAATCTCCGCAGGGGAAGACTGGGATTGACGAAATGAGGGTCATTCGTCACGAACGTATTCCATTCGAGGTCCCTTGGCATACCAATCGGTCCATTTCGAAGTTGGTCAATGGTCGAATACATTTCGTCAGCGTCTCGCTTCAGGATATTCGCAAGGGCGTTGTATGCTTTTTGGATCTCGCCAACGACAATGGACTCCAACTCCCTTCCGGAGTTTTCGAGATTGAGGTAAGCCTAGACACGTTAGCCTCTTCCTCCCTACGTGATGCCAAATTCGACGTACCCTGTGTAAGTAGTTTTCCTCGTCAATCTGTCTCTCAACTTGTCGGTCGACGCCCAGGCGGACCACATATGGATCTCCTTTGCCAGCAACCGCGGCTGGATCTGAGTCTACCAGCGCCAAGGCCTCTTCCAAGGCGGTTACGCACTTGCGTGTGATCTCCTTCTCCTTCTCCACGTTGTTCTTGAAGTCTCCCGACAGCGACTTGATTTCCTTTATTTTCTGCCCGAGATCCGCTCGAAGACCGCCTAATTGGTTGATGACCTCGGTCTGAATTTCCTTGGCTTTATGGGATTCTGTTACAGACTGCTTGTGGAAGTCCCGCAGGATTCGATTCGCATCGTTCAGGCCCCCTTCGGTCAAGAACATGGAAGGCGCATTGGTGTTGTTGATGACATTGGAAACTTTGAGTAAGGCTTTGGCGCGTTGGTCGTAGGACGTGGAAACTTCGCGGAAATAGGATATCAGGTCTTTGAGCAGCTTTCGCCAAGCTGAATAAAGATCGTAGTCCGTCAGTGTTTGGTCATTCGCAAGGACCCCTGCATAAGGAACATACCTTGGAAGCGATTGGCTAGAATTTCAGTGGGCGACCCTGATGTGGGCACAGGCGTGTAGAAGACGCTATTGTGCTTGCTGGAAGAGCGCTCGTCGTCGTCAATGCTCACGCCGCGGATGCTACCCGCATGGGTGCTTCTCCTGCTCCCACTACGCTTCAAACTACTGCTCCTCTTTACCGACGACCGCTTCTTCAGTGTGCCGCTTCGTGAAGGCGCTGCGCCCTGGTTCAGTGTGGACGCCCGCGAAGACGAGCGCTGGGGGAGATCGCCGTCCATGAGGATAGAGGTGCCCCTCGTCTGCGCATCAAAACTCTCTTCAAATCTGCCTCGTCGCTGGGAGCCCGAGGGTTGAAGGGACTGGGCGAGCGGCGATGTGTCGACGGGATTCGCCGGGGTGTTGGCAAAGTCGTTTCCACCGACTCCCTCGACGTCCAAGTGCGATGAGTCGCCGTATCCCCTGTTGAGATGCGCGGGGTCGTGGAGAGTGGGGATCGAGGTTTGGGTTGCCATGGCGTGTGTGCGTGTATGGACGCAAGCCGGCTTCACTTGAAGCGTCTCGTCTGCCTCCGCGCCTCGGGTGTGGCGGAGAGGGTGTGGATGACGCGTGGTGCAGCGTGGAAAGGAGAGGCGGAGCTAAGTGGTCACGCAAACGGGGTTGGTAGCAGCGGGGAATGCTAATAAGCGCACGCAGAGTGCGAGGATGTTGCAATGTGTTCAAGATGAAACAAAAAAGAATACAGGACGGCGGACAGCGCCTAGCAAGAGCTTTTGTCGTGGGCGGTAGTGCTAGTTGCAACGTCCGGGTGATGTCATTTTCTGGAGGTCCCAAGGCTGGGAATTTCAGCTCGAGCGAGCCTTGGCGGCGAACTCAACACCACCCGCTGTCATCGTCATCCTGTAGCTAGTGATCGCCCTGCGACACGGCTATTTCCTGTCTGAGCAACCCTACGTCCGCTGTCAGTGGTGTAAGATGGATTCTGCTGCTATTATTCCTCGAGCTTCGCAGCTGTCACACCCAAATGCGTCCCATCGGCTGTCATATGCAGGCCTGCGACACCCCAAAACAGGCACGTCGGATGCACCACTCACACTAGAACTAGCAGCCGAGTCACGATGAACACTAACGTGCGTCCCGCCACGCAGGGACGCACGCCGTGACGGAACGCTATATTTTCATCTCAACACAACAATCTCGACAACAGGTTAGGGAAACAGATATTCTCGGAATAGCAACTTTAGCTACTAAAATGCAACATATGAAGAAATCTCCTCAAAGTAGCCTCTGCTTACCGTGCAGTACCACAACCGCCATAGATGCGCTGAAACTGCATGCATCTTGCTAAAAACCTGTCAAGTCGAAGCTTATCATATGATAACCTAATCCCGAGCCTGGCGATCATCTTTGAGAAGCAGTTGTCTCTCCGCGAATTCGAATTCGACCAGCTTGGGTTGGTTCGTCGGGAAGGATTCTGTCTTCCTGCCTAAAACAGCTTAGCTGTTATTTATTACAGCTGACAGGACATCTCCAGCGGAGTTCGCTCGACGCTCGCTTCAAACATGACTCATGCAGAACCTCGCTTGTTTGTCGCCCTGCCTAATAGGACAAGAGATAAGTTCATTTTCCATAACCAGACATCGCGGTAGAGCATAGCTGAAAGTATTGTATAATTCCTTCCATTATGATCTATTTCCTTTAGAACGTTTAAGGCTAAGCTGTGCGAATCTATGTAGCAATCCTAATCTATTCCCACTTTGTATGCTTGCACTATTAGGTGCAGTGTCTAGAGCAACTTCAGGCGGGTCCTGTGGTTGAGACATAAGCATCTCCGTATAGTGCTGGTTACATGCACGGGTAGTTGGATGATCCTTGCCGAGAGTGGTATTGTGGCCAGCGCATGCTCTTTTATAAAGCGCAGTAGATTCATCGTAACGATGCCGACTTGCAAGAAGATGAGCGAGGCAGTAGACGCTCGTCAGGGTGTCCGGATGGTCAAGACCAAGGACCTTCTCACGGGTCGCCAGGGTCCGCCTGTGCATCGATTCCGC
>BCHH01000001.1:1749031-1892444 GCA_001599595.1 Beverwykella pulmonaria
GTCGCCAGGGTCTGCCTGTGCATCGATTCCGCCTCCGAGTACTTGCCTTGGCTCCCCAGCACTCCCGCCAAGTTGTTCATGGTCGTCAGCGTGTCCGGATGGTCAAGACCAAGGACCTTCTCACGGGTCGCCAGGGTCTGCCTGTGCATCAATTCCGCCTCCGAGTACTTGCCCAAATCCGTTAAGACAGAGCCAAGAAGGCTTGCGCTGAGAAGTGTGTTGGACTCATCCTTGCCTAAGATCTGCTTTCGAATCTCCAGAGCTTTTGAAACCATGCCCTCTGCTTGATTAAAGAGTCCTTGTCGCCACGCGTACCAGCCAGTGTTGTTCAATAATAAAGCCCACGTATTAGTCTCTCCCATACTTAACTCTTCCTGTCCTACAATAGGCAATACGTGTGGAAAGAGAGTCTGACATTTCGGCCAGTTCGTGTACTCGCCGTCAGGGAACTCTTGTGCCATTGCTTGTATAAAGGCCCGACGCCATATTCCGTCCCTGTTGGCCGACTTGAGCCATACCGTCGTCGCGAGCTGGACGAGCCTGTGCATCTCAAACTCGTCCTCGTGCTGTTTTGTGTCGACTAGCGAGAAGGCGCGAAGAAATGCTATGTCTTCCTCAAAGTCATCGTTTTCTCTATTCGTATGCCTCTCTAATAAGTTATCTTGCTCCTTATTCTTATTGTCTGTGTAATGGCGAATCATGAAGTCCGGGATGCTTTGCGGGTTGAAGAAACTCATGAAGGAGAGAAGGTCTGCTGCCAATGGTCGCTGCTGGCGTATATGCTCGAAAGAGATTTGCCACGTCGCAAGCACGGAGTTTAGTGCTTTCCCATCGCGTCGCATATCAGGAGCTGCCTTACGGAGCAGCTCTACCTGTCCCTCGACCCCCTTGAGCTGGGCAAGGTACTTTGGGATTGACATTCGCTGCCCTAGCCGATTTATGTATGCTGCCGCTTGGACGATTGCAAGCGGGATGCAGTCGAGAGCATTGACGAGCTGAGTCGCACCATCCGATGGCTCGTCTCCTAGCTTATTCCGTAGAAGTTCAACCGCTTCGCTGTCATTCATCGCACCGACCTGGATGATATCCTGCTGACGGCCCACGAGGCTTCGTGCAACAGCAGCATTCCGTGAAGTGATGAGAACCGCTCCATGATCGCTTTGCGGTAACAGCGAGGCCAGCGGCATGCTCTGTCCGTCTTCCTGGGATTCGATTGCGATCTCGTCGTCGACATTGTCTACGATCATCAACCACCGTCCGTTCGCCTCGTTCGATAGCCATCTACAAACAGCTGGTACAGTGTCTATCGCAGCACTGGGCTGAGAACAGAGCCCAACTCGTTCTGCGATGTCGCTGAAAGCTTGCTCGAGTCGTGCTGAGTTGCTTGCATGCACCCAGAACACCGACGTGTCCGGCTGTCGCTGTCGCACGCGATGCGCGTACTCGATGGCTAACTGTGACTTCCTGTGCGATGTTAGCGCATATCAGATACAGCGAAGATACGGTCATACCCGAAGCCGCCGAAACCCACAAGTGCGGCGCGGCCCGCTCGGCGCGAGCATCGCTCATCAACACGCTCGAGGATATCGCCCCGGTCGACAAAGTCGCAGTCCCTGCGAAAAGGTACGTTGAACGAGGCTGTTTGCAGAGATTGAGGATTACGTCTATTTGCCTTTTTTTTTAGTCGTGAAAGTGCGTTTTCTTCGCCCTCGCCATAGATTAAAGGCATAAACACCCCAAAAACCCCTAGCAAACAGTACGCCTTATCTTCTTTAACCGTAGTCGTCCGTTTCGCTGCCCAGCTTATTCGCTCCTCAAAGCTAAACTCGCCAAGAGACTGTCCTCTCAGCGCTGCAATAGGTATCTTTGTAACCTCACAGACCTCCCTCTCCAGCGATATCTTGCTGCCTAGTTTCTTGCCGTTCCTAGAGAAGAACTCAACCTGAGCCGGCGCTATAAGCTCCTGCAGCGTCCAGCCTCGCGTGAACCATCGGCTCCGTCGGAAGGCCTCTATCCAAGTTATCCGGAAAGCTTGGGCATCAGTAACCTCTTCTAGGACATGGACATCTGATAGGTATACATAGCACTTCGTTGCACGCTGATACCAACGGAACATAGAGTTGATGGCTGTGCTGAGTTCATCGCTGGTCGATTTATTGATACAGCAAGTGTCTACCCAGGAATATCTTAGGCCATCCTCAGCAGCTTTGTTAACGCAGAAGCGAATTTTAGCATAGCCAGCCTTATTCTTGCCAGTTCCCGCCACCAGCTCGTCGTATGTGACTTCGCCATCATTCCAAGTATGAGAGAGAATGGCATATGGAGGGATCTCGTTGGTAAAGGTGGTTAGCTTGAAGCCGTCGTAGTTCGAGTTGGATTGTAGGAGGCGCATTTCGGACGCATTCGTCAGGTTTGGTTAAACAATGGGTTCGGCTCCGCGCATACGTCATTCTAGTAGAATGTAATGGTAAAGTGTTCCGCAACGAGAGATTCTAGGTGAACAGAAGGTTAACGTTAGTAAGGTGAGTTATGTTGTATTGTAGTGCATGTTGTATTGTAGTGCATGTTGTTTGGACGCAGCAAGGGCTGAATAAGGCGCGGGCAATTACTGCCTACTGCGAAAGCCTTGGCGCGTTAGACGCGGATGATGTGCGCGTGAGTCGCTGCCAAGTGCTGATGTCAGCAGCAATATAATACCGCTAAGCTACTTCACTTCGGTGGCTGGATCTATCGCGTCTATCAATTTAGAGCCAGTGGATTTGAACAAGTCTCAAAACAAAACAATCCATCAGACGCCGTCGCAGCGCTCGGGATTAGATTATTGTATAATGAGCCGCAATTTGACAGTTTTTGACAGGATGCATAGACTTTTTGGTGCAGTTGCGGCGGTCCAAGAAGACCTCGGCAGCAGGCTATCAGCGGATTGCGGTATTGCACGGTAAGCAGAAGCTGATTTAAGAAGGCATTAATAAGAAATGCAGTTCATAGGTCGTGACTGTTATTCCGAGAATATCTTCACTTTTGAAAGGTTGTGGAGTTTATCACACTAAAAAGTATATGCGTCGTTCCCGTCATGGCGGGTGTCCCGCTACGCAGGGACGCACCTTATACGGAGCAGGTGGGTGTTCGCACTTGGATCTCAAGCCATCATCCAGTGCACATCTCAGCACGTGCTGGAACACGGCAGTTGGAGAACCTGCGAGGATTTGCCGGTCTTCCCGATGAACTCGTTTCCTCCACACCAACCAGAGCCGATGCACACTTGAAGTGGCTGCGCATCTTGCCGTCTCCTCCGACCACGTCTTCTTCTCTCTAGGAATTTGGTCTCTCAAGTTCTTTCCCATTACAAGCCAGTGTCTGATATGAAACTCTGGTATGGCCGGACCAGCATTCCATTTTTGCAGGGGTTCGAAATGATATATAAGAGCCAAAGTCCTGTTCGAAGAGATCAACAAATTTGAGAGACGGACTCACTTGGCAACACGGTACCAATTCTTTGCAACACGCCAGACACTGCCGACATCCACTAGTTCGCCAAGTCGACGGCACATGCTAAAAACGGATATAAAAAAAACATACAACAGCAGGGATTCGCCAATGGTCACCCACTTGACTACTAGTCCGCCGGTACACTGCTTAAATATTGCTGAGCGAACGGGAAGCATTGGATTCAGTGTCCTATGGTCGTATGTGGAAGACATCGTCATATATTATGATATATCCAGTGAGATAAAGGATTTTTCCAGCGTGCTCAAGCAGCAACATCGAAACACTTTGGTTATTTAGTTTCCGCGGCAAACTCTCTAACACTCTTGTACGACTGCAAGGTGCCGATTATTACCGCATCAGACGCAAAACATCTACCTGACAACTGCGCTCCTTTCCCCTTTCGCAGCATCTTGTTAAATGTAAACCGTGTCGATCACTTCACTCAAACTACAACACAACCACGCTTCAAGCATAACGCACTCCCTGAGAAAGTCGGCCATAGCATGAATACTAGACAATCGATGACAACCATCTGAAACCTTGTCATCTATTACTAACCTCACCAGCCTCGACTTGAATCCTGGCTGTTCGGCTACGACCCTTCATATTGGAAAAGGCGCTCAAAGTTATACCCCAATATAACAGACCGCGCTATACGTTTCTCAAGACCAAACGCCCAGCTTCTACACGTTTTCAAATGGACACTCCCCAGATTATCCGAGTGGCCACGGCGCACCCGGGCCGGCAGATTATATGAATATTCAATCTCAATAATCCATGGGCATTCTTCATTCTCGAATCCTACCCAATCACACTGTCGTTGGGAGATAAAAAAAACCTTGGACTTTTCGATTCCAATTACGCTTAATACCGATCTTACTGGTAGCTGAAGCGATCGACAAATACGGGTACAAGGCCAGCAGTGCATGGAGGAAAATGTGGGGAGCATGCCAAGCGACATCCGGGGAGCAGATGACTGCGTTGTGTTTATTGCGACTTCAGGATTCTGCACGAATGCGCGGCGCGAAATAGAGTGATATGATCGCCACCCCAGAGGCGATGCTATAGCTGCTCCAGATTCCTGGCCATGGGAAGAGATATATAAACGCTGCCTGGCAGCCCGTAAGTCATTCACTTCTCACTTGTTGACATCCAAGTCCTTAAGTCAACGTTCCAACACAAGACTCCCCAATCTTAGTCAGCTACCCATCATGAAGTTCACCATCACAGCCGTTCTTTCTCTCCTCCCACTCCTCTCGTCCGCTCACTGTATCGCGCAGCGAGTACGAGTCAACGGCCAAGATTTCGGCCAAGGAAATGGCATCCGCATGTCGACTAGCAATAACCCAATTCAGAACGTCAACGACGCGAGCTTTGCCTGCAAGAACTCCTTTCAGTCTCCAGTATCGACCAAGGTTATCGATGTCAAGGCAGGAGACAAGGTCGGCGTAATGTGGGGACACGTACGTCTATCCGGGATGCAAGCTCTACGTTTTGTTGCAGAGTTCGTTTAGGATACTACTCAAGTAGCATGTCTCGAATCTTCTGCGGCAGAACTGGAAGCTTGTACTCAAAACATTTGCTGATCTTGTACGCAGGTAATTGGAGGACCACAATCTGCAAACGATGCAGACAACCCAATCGCAAAGAGCCACAAGGGTCCTACCATATTCTACCTGTACGCTGTTCCCAGCACCAATATCCGACTTGTTCAAAGTCGGAGAGCCTGATGATCGTACTAACTTCCACCCAGGGCCAAAGTCGACAACGCTGCCACCGCCCAACCCAGTGGCCTGAAATGGTTCAAGGTCTCCGAAGATGGACTCGATGGCTCTGGAAAGTGGGGTGTAGACCGCATGATCGCCAGTGGTGGATGGTCAGACTTTACCATGCCGACCTGTGTTGCTCCAGGCCAGTATCTTCTCCGTGCGGAGATCATTGCTTTGCACTCTGCAAAGGTACGTTTGGCAATACAAATCCCGTTTCCAGCAGCCGTATGCTAATCAAGACTGCAGACCCAAGGAGGTGCTCAATTTTATATGGGGTGTGCGCAGATCAACGTTTCTGGTAGTGGGTCGAAGACTGGAAATACTGTTTCGTTCCCCGGCGCGTACAGCGCCACGGACCCCGGAATTCTCATTTCGATTTACGACGCCAAGGGCCAGCCTGTGGGCAACGGGACGCCGTATAAGATCCCCGGACCTGCGGTTCTGACGTGCTAGATAGGTGACTGGTTGGGTCAAGACAGGGCTCGGTGGAGTTGGCGTTTTGTTCTGAACGATTGACGACTAGGCTGGTGAAGAGGGGAGGATGAGAAGTACGTAGCATGCTCTCAATAATCCAACGTCATCCTCTTGATAGCACGCACCTACACACAGAGAGATAGAGAGCAAAACATTGACACAGTGGCCCATAAATTGCTCTAGAGACCGCAGATGGGCTTGGAGTTCCGCACGCCGGAGTTCGGCTAGCATATCAAGCTTCACGCAGAGGATTCCGGCTGGTACTGTACTTGCAGTTCTTCTCTTCACCTCACGGACCAGAGGGTGGGTATGAGTTGACCAGAGTAAGCATCCCTCGTACGCATGTTCTCCACGTCTGTTATTCGTGTGATGGCATGTCGTGATAACAACCTCCATCAGCACGTCGCCGCTAGTGTCGGCTCGGGCCTTGTGTCTTTGGTGGCAATATCATCCCTGTCTCCTCGCCTTTCCCATGTTCAAACCTGGGGATTCATCTTAACTTGATCTCCATAGTAGCGAGACAAGATCTGCCTTGTCAGTTCCCAACGCCAACAGCATCGATTTATTTTTCTGGAATCACCTGGTTGGCGGGGCAGGGAAGCAGAAACCCACGGATCAGCACAGGGTTAGGGCGGGTGGTAACTGGCGGCTATGGGCCGTGCGTTCGGCCGAGGCTAGAATTTCACGGCCTTCTCTTCGAATCAGAGTGCTGCCGTGGTCGAAGTTGCACTGCATGTTGGAACTTAAGTGGAGCAGTGAACTAGGCTGAAATGGGGACAAACTCGGGGTAGAGGTGCGTTGAGGATTGTGTTGGCTCATCTATGTGAGTATGCCCTACAAAGCATGTTTCGGGGATGCCCTTGAGGTTTATTCAAATGCTGCAGTTACGGGCAGCTTAAGCAATTACCTTCTCATCATCATGACGAGAAGTTGCCCTAATATAGGAGACCTTTCCGTCTACCCTTCCCATCCCATCATCCCCCCTCCTGTCAGGCCCACAGCGATAGCCGCAAAAAAGCGGTGACTCCACCGCATTACCCTCTCTCCATGTCCATCCATCCGGATTTTACGGTAATAACAGGTCCCACAAGATGCGCCAAACTAAAACCCGTTCAACGGCAATTCGGCACAGCACGTCTACGGAATAGCTTGGCTTATGATCCTGGGGTGCTTTAATAACGATGTGCCGGGGGCATTCTTTTTGCGATGGTGTTGTTCTGACTCTTTGCATTCGTCTCTCTTCGATTTTTCTTCAACGTTTGTTTGTCAGGTCAGAGGCTTTGGTTGGATTCAATTTCATGCACATGCCATCTTCAATTCCGACGACTGCGGACCGTTCCGCGATTTATATTACTCCTGTGTTTATCAGGCAATAGTGTCCACTGGCGGCAATCTATTCACATTCACAAACGCGAACGTGAACGCGAACGTCAGTTCGCAATTCCAGCTTCCCAGAAGGGGTATACAGATTCCTACCGCACAATGACCGAATCATTGTACAAACTCCCATCCCGAAGCGAAATCATCTCGTTAGCCGTTGATGAAGGCCACGACGCCGACATCCCTACCAACGCGGGTTCCATCCGGCCTACACCTCATGCCTCGCGCTCCCAAAACCACACCCACACGCGCCATAACCATAACCACAACCACAATCACGACCCCGAGAAACACGGTGCCGTCTTGGAAAAAGATATTGAAAAAGGCAGTGCACGTCCCGAATCATTATCAAGCCAAGAAAATGCCGAAGAAGAAGAAGAAGCATCAGAAGGGAATGAGAATGATCCGAACATTGTGTGGTGGGACGGGCCAGACGATCCGCAGAATCCTATGAACTGGAGATACACCAAGAAATGGGGGACTGTGCTGCTGGTTTCTGGGATTACGTTTTTGACCCCGTTGGCGAGTTCGAGTTTTGCGCCGGGTGTGCCCAAAGTTATGAAGACGTTTGGTTCGACTGATAATATGTTGGAGGGGTTTATGGTGTCTGTCTATGTCTTGGGGTTTGCGTTTGGTCCGCTAAGTACGTCTTGTCTCACACCATTCCTACATATCGATCCTCGGAGCTGATGAGCGAACAGTTATTGCGCCACTGTCCGAAATGTTTGGACGACTGTGGCTGTACCATTGCTGTAACCTTTTTTTCATAGTATTTACGATTGCGGCGGGTGTATCGACAAATATGGGCATGTTTATTGCGTTCAGGTTCTTTATGGGGTGTTTTGGTGGAGCGCCGCTTGTGCTGGGTGGTGGGACGATTGCGGATTTGATTTCGAGAGAGCAGAGGGGGACTGCTATGGTTGGTCAGTACACCAAATCCTCATTACTTTGGAATGAAAGATTGTACTAATGTTCATAGTGTGGATGATGGGTCCTACAATTGGGCCGTGTGTAAGCAGATTCACTCTCTAGCACCAGCGCAGTGGAAGTGTGACTAACGATCGTAGGTCGGACCCATTGTTGGAGGCTTCCTTATTGAGGCTCGTGGGTGGAGATGGAATTTCTGGCTTATCGCCATTCTTGTACGCACCCTCTCCTTTGAACCTCATCCTTCCTCTAACCCGTCACAGGCCGGAGCATTCATGCTCATGTCCGTGATCCTCATGAATGAAACTTACGCGCCCGTAATCCTTGCCCGCAAAGCCGCCCGTCTACGTAAATCAACCGGAAACCTGAAACTCAAATCCAAACTTGACAGTGGTCTCTCCCCCCGCGACCTCTTCCTCTTCTCCATCATTCGCCCTACGAAAATGCTCACGCAGTCTACTATCTGCTTCGCCATCTCTTTGTACGTTGCAATCACGTATGCGTATCTCTACATCCTCTTCACGACCATCACCGCAGTATTCACGAACCAATACGGCTGGCACGGCGGCGTCCTCGGTCTCTCTTTCCTCGGCCTCGGGGTCGGCTCCCTCTTTGGACAATTAGTATTCACGCATTTCAGCAACGCAACTGTAGCTAAGCACATTGAGCGTGACGACTTCAAGCCCGAGCACCGTCTGTACTTGATGACAATTGGCGGCTTCTTCTTACCGATCGGTCTGTTCTGGTACGGTTGGTCTGTGCAAGCACAGGCTCATTATATGGTACCCATTGTAGGGATGGGCGTCATGGGATTCGGGCTATTGTTGACGTATATGCCAGCGAATACGTATTTGGTGGATGTTTTTACGGTGCATGCAGCAAGTGCCATGGCGGCGAGCACCGTATTGAGAAGTTTGTGCGCAGCGTTTATTCCTTTGGTAAGTGACGATTCATCCAATCTACTCAAGAGGAGTTGTGGAGTCGTAGATGTTTTGCTAATGATGGGTTGTGCAGTCTTCGCAGAAAATGTACGCCGCAATGGGATACGGATGGGGAAACTCGTTGCTGGGGTTTGTTGCGTTAATACTTATTCCAATACCCTTTTTGTTTATCAAGTTTGGGGAGGGCATAAGGGCAAGGTCGACGGTGAAGTTGTGAGAAAATGGGATTGGCGTTGGCGTAGAAATATGTTAATGAATTACACGCAAAAAGGCAGAAAGCATCGAAAGAACTTCGTGCATGCTAGTAGAAAATGAGACATCAGTTCAAAGTATTCAGAAAGCTGCCACGGATTTGAGGTTGTGGACAATTTAGTAGGGTTCAGTTCTAGCTTGAAAGGTTTTCGCGAAGGACATATGTAATGATCTGCAATCGTAGCAAAAATAGATAGTGGATTTAAATAGGCGGTGCATAGTACAGCAGTTTATGCATCGGATCGTGTGCCAACGCATGTGTATTGACGCCACTACCACGGTTCCTCGACTCGTGCTAACCTCGGTCTACAATCGCGGGGCATTCACCCCAATGTTACTAGCCATTGGCCAATCAGCATCCATGAACAACACCGGCATACCAAAAGCGGCAAAGAGGTCAAATCCTCAAGCTTTCTCCAAAATTATTCCTAAGCAGATTAATCAATTCCTACATGTTCCGGTGCTGACAACATCATCCCTCAACCTTCTCTACATATACCCTCTTTTACAATACCTCCATAGTCCAGCGCAAACATGGTATCGGCCCTTCCCTCAAACTTCAAATCTCTAACCTACACACAACCCTCCACGCCCCCGCACCTAAATCACCAAACCCTAACACCCCCGGGCCCCACTGAACTCCTCATCAAAGTAAAAGCCGCCGCCATAAACCCTGTTGACATCCAACTATGGGGCAACCCCGTTGTAGGTTTTCTAGCAGGCAAGAAAGAGAAGGGAATAGGACATGATTACTCAGGCACGATTGTGGGTGTGGGGAGTGGATTGAGGGGGAAGTGGGAAGAAGGGACGGAGGTTTTTGGGCTGTATAGTCGGCCGGTAAAAAACTCTCTTTTGAATTATCAAGATTTATCCTATGGCAGGAACCAGCTGACGAATGCGAGGGTTAGACCGGCGACGGGACGTTTAGTCAATATCTCAAAGTCGCGCCTTCTGACCCCATCGCGCGCAAACCCTCCTGTTGGAGCCACGAAGAAGCCGCCGCGGTGCCCCTAGTAGTCCTCACTGCCTTCGCGTGTTTGGACTGGCTACCTGCCGAGAATAAAGATAACGGGATGAGAAGAGTGGTCGTGTCTGGCGCCAGTGGTGGTGTTGGGGTGTGGTGCGTGCAACGTAGGAACCCACTTCGAACCATTCATTCCATGGATAATTGTAATTGATGTTTGGCAGTGGCTAAGAAACTCTACAATTGCCATGTCATCGGTGTGTGCTCGGGCAAGAACGCCGAGTTTGTGCGACGCATGGGCGCAGATGAGGTTGTAGATTATACAAAGCAGGATGTGGCTAAGGCGCTATTGGATAATAGGCCAAATGGGAGGAAATATGATTTATACATTGACTGTGTGGGTGGTGTTGAGATGTTCAACTATTGGGTAAGACACCTTGAAGGTCACTGATTTGTGTTACATGCTAACTGTTCTAGCACGATCTCCTTGACAAGAACGGCGCATACATTACCATCGTTGGTGACAAAACCTCACGAACTAGTATGGGTGGGCCAGCTACTTGTAAGTAACCAAACACTGTGCAATTACCTCAAGCTAACATCTTCAAAGACTTCACATACCCCTCACAATTGCTCCGCTTCATCAAAGGCTGGCTCTTCGGACCACGATACGCAAACGTGCTTCTCTATCAAAAGAGTGAGCTATTGGAGCAGGTTGTCGGATTAGCAGAGAAAGGAGAGGTGGAAGTCGTGGTACAGGAGGTTATACATGGGGTACTGGACGAGGGAAGTCAGGTGTGGAAGAAGATCTTTGAGCATATGGAAGGGGGGAGAGTGAGGGGGAAGATTGTTGTTGATATTGATTGAATAGGGAGGAAGTTTGGTCGTTCTTGGATGTACGCAGGGGAAATGTGGCCTGCATTGGTGGGTTGTTCGCAGCACGGCGTAGGCATGAGACCAAGCCCCTTTGAAGTGGCTGAAATAGGCTCAGCATTCACGGAGCCTTTCCTTCTCCGCGATCACTCTTTGATGTTCACTTTATCAAGACTTAGCTCATGATAACAGTCCGCAATCCTCACTCACACATCTCTGCAAAACTTTCCATCGAATTCAGAACAGTGTGCCGTCACTGGTGTAGGTTTTGCACTGAATACGTCTTTTAGGCCGTACTTCTGCTTGATTTGGAGAAATCTTGGATAATTCGATCTCCAGAAAATGATTGCTAATCTCGCTCATTGACATTGCCCTACGACCGCTCGTTAGCTCCAGCCTTCTATCCACCAGGAGTAGAATTGTCCCATACCTCATTCACATACGACAGCGAATTCGGTGTCACATCTCTTAACGGTTGTCTAAGAACATGTATATTCATATCCTCCACCGTCTTCTTCTTAACAGCCATAAGCAGTGCCTTCGGCGTTTGTGTGGCGCTCATTACATGCTAACATGGGTGATTCGTGAGATACCATTGTAAATCGGAGGGCTGACTTTAATAAGGAAGTGAAGTAGTTGTCGTCTGTGTTCTGGGCAGTTCCCCAACATGCAGTAGCTACGGTGGAAGAGATACGTTAAAGGGCGTAGCCCTCAAGGAGACATAGATGGGTCTTCCTGAAGGCCTAACTTTGCATTCAACAAACGCTCCGCATTTGGTAAAGAGTCTCTAGGGCTTGTGGTATATGTAAATTTGCGTAAATGAACATGGAATGCAATAGGTGGATGTGAAAGGAGCATGTCAAAATAGAGTTGCATGTAGATAACGAATTGATACTGCCAACCGCTCAAATGTTGCACTACCTCTATATCATGGCCCCATGCCGGTAAGAAGGCTGGGGAAGCGGATCCGAGATACCATAATTTCCGTAAAAATCGATATTGCTCTTCCTTCTCGACTGCATTGCATCCTCCAGATCCTGCGAAACGAAAATCTCCATCCCGCCGCTCTGCTCGGTCCCCTTTCGCTCCGTAGATAGCTTGTACCCGACTCCAGCCGACGGATTCGGCGACAGGACAATCGATTTGTTGGTCCGTAAGATCAAAAGCCACCGCTTCTCTGCGTGTCGTTTGAAGACGTCCTCGAGGTCAAATAAGTCCAGCATGGATAGGTTGTACGATTTTCCAGAGCGGAATTTCCAGAAAAAAAGCACGGAGAGTTCAATGGCTTCGACGGCTTGAAGTGGCGCCAGGAGCTTGTCCATGGTCTGCATGAGGTCGTTGGTCATGCGGACTTGGTCGTGCATTTGTTCGTTTTTTGTGATGAAATAGTTCCATTCTATGTAGAACCGGACATGCGTTACAAACTTTAGCATTGGAAGCCGCAACACGTGCGGAGAGTAGTCGAAATGCCAGTTGTTGTCTTTCGAGTTCCGCAACTCGGCGTGTAATGTGAGTTTGGAGCGTTGGAAATATAATTGGAGGATTTCATCGTGTATTTGTCGGCTGATGAGAAGAAGCCGCGGATGTATTCTGTCGGCCTTGGGCACAGAGGTGGCGTATCCAAAGATGTCATGTCTCCAAGGCTCGTGGCCCATATCGGCCCCCCAAAGGCATGTATGAAGTTCGGGTCGTGCATCGTGTCGAATATCTGGCAGCACATATCCCAGTATATGGTCTCGCAGCTCCCTCGGGAGAGCCATGAGGTTAGAGCTAAGCGCCCTCGGGTTCAGATTCAATAGCAATTCTAGCTCGCGAAAGAGTAGACTCTGCCGCTGTACCGAGTAGTCTTCCGATGCCTTTTTGCTGCCATTTTTAGGCATGTGAAATGTGAGGACGAAAATAATAACAGGAAAGCAGTCGGTCAAGCACCTGAGCAGTTGAGCAATGGAACCCTCGCAGTGCGGGGAACGAGCAAGGCCGATCAAAGGGTGTAAGACGTAATCAAGTATATAACTCAGGGTCTAGTATTAAGATATAAAGGATCTAAATTAAAAGAGACCGCTTGATGAACATGTAGGACTCCGTTTCGTGGTGAAGGGCAGAATTTGGTGTGCCGAGGCGAGTCATGGGGGTTTGCGCTTGGAGTTTGAAGGCTAAGCGCTTGGTTTCACAACTTGGCGTTGCGACAATTTCATGCCCTCGTCCCCTGATGACAATCTTTCACTTCCAAAACACTTGTCGATCCATCGCGACATGGCTTCTAAAAAACCTCACACCAATGCGCCGCCCGCGACTTGGCCTTTGGGTTGCTCCCAGGCCCAGCCCCAGTCCCAGCCGTGACCAGAACCCCAAACGCCGCCGAATCTACCGCCCAGCAATCTTGGGAGGAAAAAGAGGAATGGACTGCACTTTGCTCAGAGTCTGCATGGCGAAGTAGCACCTCCGCAGGTCGGGCAGGGCGAGCTTGCTCTCGACTGCCATAGCGATCCAGGCTTAGAGGCAGGGACACTCGGCGGTGTGGGTCGTGGTCTCGATGTTGGCGAGGTGGGGATCGAAGTCGCTATCAAATCGTCAGCTATACTTCTAGGCTCGGTTTCATGCAACCACTTACCAACAGTGTTTTGATGTTCAGGCGGCGTATTGCAACACCCTTCCCAAGTCTCTTCTAGCTTGGTTTGCGCTTCAGGGTTATTCGTGTGTCGGTAGGGCCACATTGGGCCGTCCCAGCGGTCCCATCCGTCTTCGTAGGACTTGATGGCGGCTTTGTCCTTCTCGTACTGCTCGGTAGTGTAGTAATTCAGCGCAAACCGCTGCGCACGGCAGTGTCCGATGCAACTGCCTGCGTGGTTTTGCTGTTGGTGTCGGACTTCAGAACTCATGGTTTCGAACGGGTTGTTGAAGTTGATGTGTAGATGGCTGACTCTATGGGTCGGCGCGAAGAAGTAGATGTAATGTAGTTGTAGTAGTGGCTGACTGTATGTTGCTGATGATGGTAGGTCGGAAGGGATCAGACGTACTACATCCTTTATATGGAGGAGAGAAATGGCTAAGAGGACTAACACACTACATTGGGACGGCGTCAATGCCACGCACTCAGGAGATTGTGCTGCGGCGACGTGTGGGTGATAGCATTCTAGGGTTGCGTGAGTGTAAAATCAGGTGAGTTGGTCGGACTGGGCCGGGCGATGGGGTGGCTCGGTGGGTGGCTCGGTGGTACGCGACACTGCGAAGATGGGGTGATAAATCACACGCTCATGATAATCACCCACAAAGTTAGGCCTAGCATCGTCTAGAAGATGCTGATGTGTCCATTTACAATCCCTGATGTGGTACCGTAGTAGGAGATCTCGGAGAGAAAATAATAATAGTAGAACGATTTCGATCCTCAACAGCTTCCCACGCGCGCCCGAGAGTGTTGGCCAATCAATGCAGAGCCAAATAATCTACGCGACGGTTCGTCTCGCGACTGCAAATTTTTGAACGGTAACATTCACCGCATTTTCTCACCCACGTCTATCGACTGCTTGGACTGATCACATTCATCTCAAAGGTTTGATACCATTTGCTTTCTCATGCCGGGCAGCTCCAATCTCCGATAAATTTCTTTATCAATCCCTCAGTTTCGCCACTTTTGCCCACTTTTTTTTTCTTTTTCTTTCCTCTTCCATTCTTCTGCTTATCTCTCGAATGAATGATAACACGTTCTGTCACCATGTCCTGGAGTAATAGAGCTGAGAGAACGATGCATGCTTTTACAACCGAGCAAATGTTTAAGAGCATGAGAATATACTTACAGGGCAACTCATCTAACTCTAGCAGGAGGGCAGAGGGATTGACTTAGCTGTACTAAATCCTATTGTATCCGCTAGGCGGATTTTCGCACTACTTTTTCAAAGTGCTTGCATGGAGAGATTGTGGGGCACCTCATTTGCGGGGTGGTGATGAGGGGCTGCCCCAGACTCACGACTGCAGGTCTCCAACTTCGAACAGCTGTCGGAGCTTGAAAATGTAAGCTAACAGATTGTTCTCCAAATGGTAGTATAGAAAACAACAATTCCAGTAGCAGTCGCGCTTAAAATCACGACCAGCTTATTGCTTTGTCTATGTTTTCGATCACCATGGCTATCCTCTCATCTTTGTTGTTGAAAATAATTCTTGCTGTCTCGTCCCCCTTCATCTTCTTACTGACAATATACTTCTTTCTTGTTCCCAATGTTCTCAAGGTATATGCACACACTCTCTCTCTGACCCTTGGCTATAATATACCGACAATTATCTAGGACACCCGACGGCGCAAACTTCCCCCAGGACCGAAAGGCCTTCCATTTGTAGGTAACATGTTCGACCTCGCCGACACTGAAGCTGTGCGCTCCAAAGTCATCGATTGGCACCGCCAATACGGTGACCTCTTCTACACCAAGATTGGCGGAACCGACTTCGTCTGGCTTTCTTCCCCCCTCGTTGTGAAGAACCTCATGGATAAGAAGAGCTCCATATACTCCTCGCGCTCCCCAGCACCTCTAGCCCAGGATGTAGCGAGCGCGGGTCGACGCCAGCTCTTCATGCCGTATGGAGCGCGGTGGAGATCGATTCGGAAGCACAGTCACGCGCTGCTCAATCTTACAACGTCAGTCAAATATCAGCCAGTGCAGGACTTCGAGTCAAAACAGTTATTGACTGAGTTCTTGGATAATCCGGAGGGGTTCTATAGCCAAAATCGGAGATATGCGGCGTCCGTGATCATGCTGGTCACATATGGGTACAGAATTCCGTCTTGGGAAGATCCAATGATCAAGAAGATCTTCGATATCATCGACAACTTTACCGAGATGACGTGAATATCTTTTCGTCAGCATCTTCAGAAAAATTGCTAATAGAATTTAGTGCACCTGGCGCGCACGCCATTGACTCCTTCCCTTCCCTCGCTTTTCTTCCCGAGTGGCTATTAGGTAACTGGCGCACCTTCGGCAAGCGCGTCTTCGACCATGACAGCAAAATCTACCTCGACCTCTGGAACCGTCTCAAGCGCGAGACTGATGCCGGAGAAGCTCGCGATTGCTTTACCAAGACCTTTTACCTGAATGACCCTGCGAAAAGCGGAATCGATGATCTGTCGGCTGCATACACCTGTGGTGGGCTGATTGAAGCTGGGTCCGAAACTACTGCCACAACACTGAACAACTTTGTGCTGTGTATGACGTTGTTTCCTGAGGTACAGAAGAAGGCGCAAGAGGAATTAGATCGGGTAGTTGGCTTCGAGAGGATGCCGAATTGGGAGGATGAGGAAAATTTACCTTATGTGAGGGGTTTGATTAAGGAAATTCTGAGGTGGAGGCCGGTGAATAAGTTTGGCATGACGCACGCGACATCTGAGGATGACTGGTATGAGGGCCACTTTATACCGAAAGGATCTGTGGCTGTGTTGAACTGGTGGCAAGTTCTTTTTCAAGTATATTCCCATCTCTCGACGATTATTTTGCCCACCAACCGGTTTCTGGCAAGTGGCCAAAAGGATCTTGGAAACTCCATGAGCCCCTATCGTATTTGCTAGGAGGACTTATGCACTGTAACTCCAAAACACGTGAAGAGCGTTGAATACGGAAACATTATTTTACTCGACCTCCCTATTTGTCCCGCAATCGAACCACGGCTAACAAAATCCCAGGGCCATCCACCGCGATCCAAAAATCTGGAAAAATCCAGACGCCTTCGATCCGTCCCGCTATCTTAACCACACCCTTGCAGCCGCCGACTACATCAACGCATCAGATCCCTACGAACGGGACCACTTCACATACGGCGCGGGACGACGTGTATGTCCCGGTGTCCACGTTGCCGAGCGCTCGCTTTATATCAACATATCGCGGGTCTTGTGGGGCTTCAACATTGCGAAGAAGATGGGACCAGATGGAAAATCTATCGAGCCTACGCAGGCCATGGTTAGGGGATTCATGTCAGTACCGGAGCTCTTTGAGTGCGAGATCACGCCGAGGTCCGAGAGTCACGTGAGGATTATCAGGGAGCAATTCGCGAAGGCGGAAAAGGAGGGGTTGAATTATTGAGCACATCTTTAATATATACATTCAAGTTCCAATTGTCATATTTTTCCCATCAGCAAAGAACAGAACTGATTGTTAACAAGCTAATAACCGGTCTTTTCGGGCACCTTTGCATACGCCTCATCCCATATGCTCAGACTCTCAGTGCCGATCCATTTCTGACTTTCGTTCACCCAGTCCACCATCTCACGAAAGTAAATGTTCTCCTGGGAGAGTTCAACCGTTTGCCCTGTCATTGTGTCGTCGCCTAGGAATGCATCGATTGCTTTGAGAGCAGTCGAAAGAGGTGTGATGTGCTCTTTGGGCCAAACTTTCAGGACCTCTGGAGGACAGAGATTTGTTGGGATAAAGCCGGGACAGATACAATTGACGGTGATGCCCTCTTTGACGAAGACCGGTCCTGCTGCGCGTGTAAACCCTACAACGCCGTATTTACTCGCAGTGTATTGCGGATTCGTCGTCATCATGCTATCCAAGTCAGCATCAGGCTCTTTGTCCTTCATTGGGCAACACATACTACAGTCCAGCCGCACTACTCGTAGCAACGAACTTCCCCTTCCCACCCCCGGCTGCCTTGCTCCTCCTAACATAGTACTTGAACAACCACAGCCCCTGAATCACCGCCTCGAGATTAACCTGCATCGATTTCGTATTCAGTGGCTTGAGCAGCCCTTCCTCATCCAGCTCTTCCTTCTCCTCCGGATCGTACAGAAGTTGTCTGTCGTCAATCCCGGCATTGGCATGGCAGAAGTCGAGTCTATTACCACCCCATTCGTATGCCTGTTTGAACAGACGCGCCTGTGATATGTACGAGGCTACGTCCGTCTGGATGAATGTAGCGTCCGGGCCGAGAGATTTCGCTGCTTCGGCGCCGGTGGCGGGATTCAGCTCGGCGATTACCACTTTGTAACCTTTGGAAACAAGGTGTGTTGCTACGGCTAGGCCGATGCCTGACCCAGCTCCGGTTACAATGCCAACGGGCTTCGACATGTGTCGTTCTTCCTTCTCAGGTGAATATTCAGACATTCAAATAGACTCAATCGGGTACAAGGAGGGAAGAAGGGATATTTCCGGTACAGGAGGTGCCTGTTGGAAACATCGTGGCAGCATCGCGCTCGAGCTTTCCCGCGTTGTCCAAGTGTGGAGGTGAACTGACCCCACATCAACCAGGAGGTGGGACGGAACTGCCCCGCACTAGCCTGTTTTGAATGGCGTGCGGGGTAATTTAATTCACGGGTTGTCGGAGTAAATCCACATGTCCTCACACTCTCCTCCATTCTCAAATTTACGCAAGGCTAGACTTAACCAATTCTCACCCCCATAATGCCATCACCAAAAGCCATATTAAACGCCCACAAAACGCTCTTCAAGCACGGCATCGCAATTCGGCGTGAAGTGGCCAGTGACGCATACGTCGACGCATACGCCGAGGCATCTCTCACACTGCATTCCTCCACTTTCTCGCGCCCGCTTCAAGACATCGTTACAGAAGTTGGCTGGGGCTACATATGGACGTGGCCCGGGCTGGATCGCAAACAGAGGAGTTTAATCAAATTGGGGATGCTATGTGCGCTGAATAGATTGACTGAGTTGGGCGTGCATGTTGGAGGAGCACTGAGGAATGGGTTGTCAGAGGTAGAAATGAGAGAGGCGTTGTTGCAGGTTAGTAAGTATTGTGGGTTGCCGGCTGGTGATTAGTGAATACTAAGATGTGAGGGTAAGGCTGATGGTGTTGGGTAGCTATTGAAGGGTTTAGGGTTGCCGAGAAGGCTACTGAGGATTATAGGAAAGCTACACCACTGTTCTCCCAACACCAGCAGACTATGCTGACGAAGTCCACACGACGAGGTTTTCAAGAGCTGCAAGGACGTTTGCACAGCCATCTGCGGTGGAAGAGCACAACAGCCGCAATCGCCAGGTCTGGGGACGAGTATGGAACAGCGCGGAAGACATAGCAGGCCATTTGAGGGATCATGAACTGCTTATCGCACTGTCAGTATTTATTAGGGAAGAGCGCAAGCGTACTAACGGGCGATCAGAGGATCGCCTAGATGCTAATACGCTAGCACACGCATACCCTACGCCAGGGGAGCTGAAAGCCAAGGTTCACGATTCGGTGTCATACTCRATCCCAGACCCAAAAAACCTACTCCCGTTTGATATCTATATCAGACGAAAGGCCAGATGCACTCCATCATGGTGGGGAACTGGTAAACCTCGCAACGATTTCATATAGCTCCAAGAGTCTCCATTAGACAAAGAACACGTATTCCAGGGACGCGTTGTAGGCGAGTTACAGTTAATATTAACAGTAATAGACCTGACTATGCGAGGACCAAATGGGGCAGCAATACAATACCAAGGGGTATACGTGAAAGAGTTGAGATCCGTGCGAGGGGAGACATACAATAAGTTCAATGGTTTCGTGGAATTCGAGTACACACACCGACCGTCAAGCTCGCGTCGGATGGGCTCAAAGAGAATATACGGGATCAGCACAATCTTAACAGGCGTACACATGGTCCCTACAGACAAAGACAACACGTTCTACATAAATAATATTTCTGACCCAAGGACCTACAACGAGATATCAGATCCAGATTTTGAACACAATGACATCACAACGGCTGAAGCGCTGGCGGAGGAATGGCGGAGCAAGCCAAGGAAGGTAGACGGATTCCAAAGGCATCCAGCCCAATAATGTGAAGGATCCTTAGACAACACCGCGGATAAGGTTTATAACTAGTTAATAACACTCGCAAACGTCAAGGATGCCCATCAAAGATGCTCGCCGTAGAACCCAAGGAAACCCACAAATGTCAAGGATACCTATTAAAGACGCTCGCCGTAGAACCCGAGGAAACTCGCAAATGCTAAGGATCCCTACCAACCATTAGCCGAGAACCTGAAGAAACTGGGTAACGTGAAGGAACCCCACTAAAGATACTCGCGACAGCATTAGAGCAAACCCGACGATGTCCTATATCCTTACTAAACATTCGCGGCACAGAATCTAAGGAAATTCAGCAAGGTGAAGGACCCCCATTGCAGGCAATTATCAAACGTTAGGTGAGTGAAAGACGATATCATGTGCTAGCGTGCTGGACACTTGCGATTACTATAGCGCTGCGGTGAGTTCAATCAATCTGCTTCCACACCTACCACAACTACTGATACTGTTGGTTTCACAGGGCTATTGCAATAGCAATGGGTGGGTTCTAAGCAAAGTATTGATTCATGTATGTGTCTATCTGAGGTGAGGCTCAGGAGGTTGTATCATCCCTTTGCCGCCAAGCACCGCTAGTGTCTCATGTGATAAACACGTGATCACAACATCACCACGTGATCACAACATCACCACGTGATCACCATGTTCTATATATATTCCAACAGATACTACGGCCATCCTCACCACCTATTGTGTGACCATAACCTTGCTCTAAAGTGTAGGCGCTACGCACGTCATATGAACAATGAGTCTACCACTGTTTGAGGGCGCCAACTTCACTAAGGCGCAAGTGGCCCAGCTCTCCAACGAGAAGCAAGTTTGGTAGTGCCTTGTTAGCAACTCCGATTTCACTGTGAGGGGTAAACATACACACTTACGCCCTATATCACCAGCACCAAAACAGCCTCGAATAGTGCAAAATTACCACCATATGATACTACCGGTATTCACCTGATTTATTATATCTCTTTCTCCCGCCCTCCTTGAACTTCCTAGCGGCCTCAAACCAACCTACCACAACTAACAAACCCCCCTCACGAGCCTCCTCACAAGCCTCCTCACAAGCCCTCCACTATCGTTTTTTCTACAACAAGGACACAACACCAGGCGACGACAGTGCTGCGCTACCTTGTGCATGAACTGTAAGTACACCAGTCACAAGAGTTATGGCAGGCAGAAGCAGAAGTGATGGGTGGTGTTGTTTAACAGAACAACAATCTAATAACACAAGCAATGCGTAGGACTATAGGACACAGTATATAACAGATGCGACGGAGAAAAGATGGAGGCTGTGTGACAGCACAGTGGGTAGTTGTCGCGTGTTCTAGGCTATCTACACTGCAACATGTCATACTATATCTGTAAGGGGATAGAAGAGGCTCAAATAATAAGCATTGTATTCCTATCTAGCGACAGAAGAAAGCATGAAGAAGAACAAAGGGGGCAGAGGCCGGCGGAGTTTATAAGGTCCTGCCAAGGCTTCGTACGAAGGATCCGAGGCGAGCCGAAGGATCCACATAACCAGGGCCCAGCCCTTTACAATATCCTCCTTCTCAGGACATATATAACTGTGCGCGCGTTTGGCGAGCGCTTACAAGAGCTATGGCAGGGCACAAGTTTGTGGCGTTAGATTCTAACAAAAGTGGTTGAATTGGTGCTAGCCCGCCCATTGGCTCGCTTATTAGGCATGCGTAATCACGTGACCCACATCAACAGTTTTATGAAAGTACCTTCATTCATTTTTTTCTCTAGACTACTAGCAACTACACGTACACATACCATCGCACAAATTGTCCTTCTTTAGATATTTTCACTGCTCATTCAACCTACAGGCACATCGTTCGGGCACCAACGCACGGTCCCGGCAAAAGACTCGCGAGTCGCGGAACATCCGGCATCGGTGCGATTCTATTGGTTACTATTGCCATGGTGGTGAGCATACTACTGCATTATACTTCTCTAGCGCACCGATCATGCTAACAGCAGAGAAGAGATGCATTGCCCAGAACCAAAAGGGGAAAAGGTGCAAGAACCATGCTCAATTCGGAGAAAACCTCTGTGCAACGCATGTGAGCACCCCGCCCAGCGACAGGGAGAGCCACCCCCATAGCCACCCCCACGGCGGTAGCGGCGACACAGTCAGCGGGTTGTCGCTGTCGGCTTTGCCGCCACATAGCAGCAATCTAAACAGTGGCAACGACAACCCGAATGAGACAGCAGAACCGACTAAAGGACAGCCAGAAGAACCGATTGAAGGACAACCACCTGTGCCTGTAAGACCACCTGTCGCTCTTTGTGAACAACACGACTGAATGTATAGGTTACGCCAGCAAAAGCGGCCCCAAACCCCACCCAAACCCACGCGACACCAGTCAACGTAATTTCTGGCTCAARAATGAKCGATAAGGYTCGAGCTCGCCGGTTTCCCATGATCGCTGACCTCACCTGCCGGTCATATACGTCGTCGACGCTGTGGGATACGTTCCTGAAAGGTGTTCCAGACGTTACTTCGGAGGATATATCCAATCTTCGCAATAAGGATGAGTGGACAGAGTTCAAGAACTCGTGCACAGGTGATCCATTTTCATCCAAATCGAACGAGGAGGAATTCAAGAAACTTGTACAATGCGTTGTTAAGTTGAAAGTTCTAGAGGAGCTCAAGCAGATGCAAGAAGCTAAGGAGGAACTAAAAATTGAGAATCCCCGTTTGGGTTGTGTGAGGATATCGCACCAGGGGAACCAAACAATGACGACCTGGAATACCCATGCTAAATGGCTGCATGGCAATTGTGGGAGCACAGACAGGCAAAGAGAATTGAAGCCTGATCTGATGAGCGCGGTTGTCAACAATGTATACAATAAGCACGAGCGCGAAGCTAAACAAAGCTACGTCCAATTTGCTAGGCCAAGGACAATATTGCCTCCCCCCAGCAGTTGGAAACCTGATAAGATAAAAGATGATCCATCTCTCATAATGGAATTCACGAACCCAGTCTGGGAATGCCTTGACTTGTTCTGGGAATGCAAACGCAATTCCACGGCTCAGGCCAATGGAGAGGTGTATATTGACTGCGCTTTGAAAGCCGCTGAGGTGCTTCGCTATCAATGGAGCCGCAGATACGTTTACTGTTTCTTACACTGTGGGACAGAGATGCAACTTTTGCATTTTGATCGTTCRGGTCTCATGGCAAGCGAAACGCTAGACATTGAGAAGGATACTGGTACATTCATGCGGTATTTGCTTGGAGTGTTTTGTCACGAGCCCGCAAGGCTTGGATACCCTGCCGGAGACGATGCGCCAATTCACATGTCTGACCCTGGCTCTGACAACCAACTGTTTCAAGTAGTTACTGTGAATGGACGAAAGTTGTACATTGACGACCAGGTGGCAGGTCCGCCAAGAGATCACCTTGTTAGTCGCGCAACGACGGTCTTCAAAGCAAAACTCATTGACCCTAACGAAGAGGAAAACAAAGACTGGGACTACTGTTACAAGAGCAGCTGGGTTCAAATAGGTTGGAAACATGAAGGAGAGTACCTTAAGAGTCTTCAGGGCATGTCTAGTGTGGTAGAAATGGTCGTCTACGGTGTTGTTAAGGTTAAGAACAACGACGACACCACAGTTTTTGCGCGAGATAGTCCTTCTGGAGAGCCGATAACCATCATTGAAAAACTCTACAAGGACGGCAAAAGGGAGCTGCGCGGCTTTAATCAACACACCGGGACTACGGAACGTGGCCAGCAAGATCAAGCAACTATGCTATTCGATCCAAGACGACCCAAAGGCAATTCATCACAAAGCTGCGATAACAGGGAACACAGAGAAGTTGTTACTGCTTGGGTCGAATGGAGCTTTAACGAGGCTGCCTCTTCGAAAGACTTGCGAACAGCATTCTCAATTTGGCGAAACGCTTTCTCAGCCATCAAATCAATTTGCAACAAAGACATAATCCATAGAGACGTGTCATATCGAAACGTCAGGATCGATAATCAGCACAAGATAAAAGTTTGCGATTTCGATATGGCGGCAAATATCCAACGTGAACCTACAGGAGCAAATGATAGAACTGGTACAGTTGCTTTTATGGCAACTTCGATTCTTAGCTCCGAACCGCGTCTCCATCGACCTGTCCATGATTGCGAATCAATCTTCTGGCTGTGTGCCCTTGATCTACTATCCAGAGTTGGTATTGGAGCGACCGAAGATGACATCACATCTATCATGGACTCTGGTGGGAGCATCGCCACAGTACGCCAAGCGAAAGTGTCTATTATTTCAGATTTATGTGATTGCAACAAATATGGAGAGTGGGATGGATCTTGCTATTCTTTAGATAATTCGAAGGATGAGTTGTTGTTCGATTGCCTCACTGATCTTGCAAAGCTACTTTCAGACAATCGCTATGCTAAAGACTACGAAGAGGGATCCAAAAAGAGATTCGTGAAGCGAATCAAAAGGGGAACTGAAGAGGGAGCCAAAAAGGGATTCGAAAGCGCCTGCTTCGATCGCTGTATTGAAACCATCGAGCGTTCGATCCAGTTGTTCGAGGCTGAAATGTCACCTTCTTAAGCACATACGCAGGAGAATGGAGAGTCAAGAATTGAGATTCGGGTGGTGAAAAATTATAGTCTGTAATGCCATTAAGTGATTGAGGACCGACTCAGGGGTTGGATGGATGGTGTTGAGTGTGCGTCACGCAGGGCCGTGCGCCACGCGGGGAAATACGGTAGAAGACAAGGTAGGAACGCCTTTCAAATTTTGAACTTTACTCATCTTAATTATATTGTAAAAGTATTTGTTTCTAAATTGCTGTTTCTCCAATATACTGCCTGTATAACTTGTATCATTGCCCAGCAAAAAATGCATCCCAGGCAGCAGAAAGCTCATCGAGGTCGATCACGCACTCCTCTTTAAGCTGGAACAGTGCATCCCTCCTCCCATTCCCCCAACCATTTCCCTCCACAAATGCCGACACTGAAGACTGACTCAGTCCAAAACGCTTTAGACCGCCCTTCTCCTTATTGAACTCCTTCCATGGGGCATCGCCATTCGCGAATCTAATGAATTCTTTCGCCAACGAAACTGCAACCTTCCGCCCCTCAGTCGGAATCTTCTGATTGTACCACTAGAATAGAAATGCAGCATCTAAAAGGTGAGTAGAGCACCCTTTGAAAGCCCCATCCCAAGGATTCGGCTCGTTGAAGTGGTAGTAGTATGCCTTACCAGGCCAAGATTTTGCGAATGCCAAAGCTGGGGCATAGTATGCTATGTTGTTGGCAAAGGCAAGAATGCTCTGCATGGCAGTATCATCTGGGGTAGTAGGAGTAATAGCGTACGCATTCAAGATTGCTTCGGCCGCGTTTGGGAGTGATAGATTCCTGGCGAGAGATATGCAGAATGCAGATGCTATCCTGGCTTTGCGCGCTGAAATACCCATGAAGGAGTACACGGTTCCCTATGTCAAAGTCAGTAATAGCTCAAATATAGCAGATAAGATGTGAGCATACATTGTGCTTAGAGTCGCCAATAATGAGTTCAGCGCACCACTGTCGTCCTGGAACAGTCGAATCTACACTAGCGTCGAGTTTCTCGAATGTCGTTGTGGAGCGTATGATATCGCCATCAAAAAACGGCACAAGCGGGACAGCCATTGGCGTTTTGGCGACCAGCTCATCTGGGTTGATAGTCAAGAGCCACTCAATACGTTCGGCGACAGAAGCACTTTCAAGGCCTATCTCTTTCATGATCGCGGCATACGCCATCTCCGTGACTGGAAGGATTAGGGGCTTGAGCATGAGCGGGGTTCCGGACATGGAGATGGCGCGCTTGAACAAGGGCTCTTCTGAGAAGAGTTGGTTGAGGACCGAGACTGATATTAATTAGTACTAATTCTGTCTGGTGAGTGGATGGGCTTATTTACCGGCTCCAGCACTTTCCCCAAGCACGGTCACTTCGTCGGCATCACCACCAAATTCAGTGATATGCGTTTTGATCCACTGCAGCGCGCATTTCTGATCGCGGAGGCTGTTATTCCCCGGATATCCGGCCTTCCTCAGTTCCTCAGAAGTCAGATTGCCCAGGGCTCCAAGACGATAACTGTGTAGTGTTAGCAGCTGCAGGAACTGTTTCTAACATCACTCAGCGTTTACTTGAAATTGATGCCAATGACGGGCGACCCAATATCCGCCGACAGCTTGACAAGTCGCGTCATATCATACTGCGGCCAAAAGTTTGCTCCCATGAGATAACCTCCTCCATGAATAAACACCATCACCGGAATCGGATTCTGGACTTCCATATCTGGGATAGTGATGTTCAGGTTGAGGGACTCAAGGCCATACATGGGCGGCGAGGCGGGCGTGTCGATTCTTTGCTGTATGAGAACACTTTGCTCGAATCTGCAGCCGTCCATGGCAATGCATCGTGGTCTTGGGTTGCTGTCAGCAAGACTTATCGTAGTGTGCCAAAAGTGACACAGAACTTTTGCAAAAGTGGGATTAGACACACCCAAATCCAGTCGCCTCAACGACATTCCCCCCATAATCCTCCACCATGACCGGCACACCCAACCGATCCGTCAGCTCCGCATACTTGATCCCTCGATACTGCGTCACGTCATCCCCCTTCCAGCCCCTAAACTCTCCAAATTTTGTCTTCAGAGTCGCTGCCATTCTCTAAAGTATACTTCTTCATTCATTGTTTCTAGACAGTCTTTTATACTTTCTCAAGATGGGATCTAGCGAATTATTTCTTACTATATCTACCGTTTTCGGTTAGATAGACAAGACTGCTGCGCCTCCTCGAACGCGTCGACGTTCCAACCCAATGAAGAAACTCGTTGGCAGTATCGATCGATTGAAGGTTGGAGTCGAGATATTGGTCGTGAGAAAAATCCGCTTTGTGGCTTGGAGGGAGACGTAAGGGGGCTGAGGACGGGTACCTGCAGATACCCGTTCATTAAGGTTGATAACTGGGATATCCAAGATACGCGTATGTCCCAATCTTCTGTTAGTTCCTCCTTTGAAAATGCGCTGATACATTCGTTTCACGGTGCTTGCGAAACATATCTTGTAGCTAGAGTGCGTGCCTATCTATACATGTGAGGATTATCGGCTATCTCTTGAAGGCTCTACCCCATGTTGACGTTTACCGGGATATTCCACGAGACTCTGAGATAATTTATGGTGATGATAGTGGCCCAGGGACAAGATAATACAGTTCTCTTACTCGACGTCGACATGAAGCTTTCCAATATCACCGTTGCTTGCCGGCGGGCTACTCGGTATTAGTGAATTGGCAGAGATTGTCTCGGCGGACGCTTTGCTAGTAGGTGCATTTGCAAACACTTTTCTAAGCCGAAACTTTGATGGAACTGACGAGATTACGGCCAGGCGGTGAGGATGTTGACAGTTGTGAACCTCAATGAAATCAGCCTTGACACATGAATTGCGAAGCCTTTTGCTGGCATATACATGACCGGCTCACCATCAAGAATAGCTGTGCTCCGACTATAAACCTCCCCAAACACTTCACCGCAATTCTATCTCCAAGATATTTCCAAGTTATCTAATGGAAATCTGAGTGACTCTAAAGCACTACCAGTTTCTTGAATCCCCAAACACTCTGCCTAAATGGATACAAGAATCCAAGCGACACCTTCTACAGCGCCATGGAAATTTACCCAGCAGACTGACAAGCACTACTCGGTTGACTTTCCGACCGTTTCAGCCTGCAGCATACTTTCAACATAATTATGAGTGTCTCTTATATGGGGCATGTAGCCTAGTTCGATTTCTACCCAGTAGAAAAGTTCAAGGTCAGATCTTCATTCGACACTCTCCTTGTAGACATAGATGGCGGCATGGTCCACAACGTCTTCGCCTTCCACGCAACATTTCCAAATCTCACAGGAAAGCTAGTGTTCAAGGACTTCCTCTCAATCGTCCAAACTGGTATTGTTAAAGACCCACCGCTGGGGATCGAGGGAATGGGGCAAGGATTTTTTACTCCACATCCAAATGCGATTAAGGGAGCAAAGTCGTATTGTTTGTGCACTATTTTGCACAACTGAGCGGATCAACAAGCTGGCATTATCAATAAGCATTCCCGAGCTCTTATATCTGAAGACTCGGTCCTACCTACTGATCAATGAAAATATTCGTCCAGCTGAGGGCACCTCGCTCCATCAGGTGGGGCTAGACTTTGTCGATAGTTTTCGTCGCTTAATCAGACGGAGAGACAATTCAAGTGGCTCTTTAAGTCGAAGGGGTTTGGGCTGTTACAAGTTTATGAACTAAAAACTATGATTCCGGGCGCTAGTACTCTACTTAAATTTACTCCTACTGAGAAGTATACATCTCAATATCCATTTATGGATATAAGTTTCGTAAACTCTACTCGTGCAAAGGACATTTACATGTATAGTAAATAGCCAAGTTGGGAGTTGACCGTCTATGCTACAAATAAACAATCTTTTACTTATTTTACCTCTTCATGAGCAGAGCTGGGTCTTGGTGTGCCATGGTGTTGGGAGGTGGTGGCGCAGCTATGTTATTATGTATTGTGGGGCATGCGGGGAACTCTTATACTTCTACCGTATATCTCGATTGGACCTGTCAAACGCGCAAAAAGACTTAGATACCTGCCCACACCGAATCTCGATTCAAAACCCTCCGCAAACGTTATCACGATGCCTTTGGAAACTGACTCCCACGGTCGGACCTACGTCGTGCACCCTAACGGCCAAAAATCGCACTACATGCTCAACACCTTCGCCGACCCGTGGAAGCCCTCAGAGACGATCCTAATCCAGCACGGATTCGGCCGCCACGCAGAATTCTGGTACCATTGGATTCCCGTTCTGTCTCGAAAATACCGCGTGATACGGCGAGACCTACGCGGGCACGGCTACTCATCATATCCCAAACCCGGAGAAAAATACGAGTATAACGTGGACACGATACTGGGCGAAATAGTAGATACGCTAGACCAGCTAGACGTGGAAAAGTGTCATTTTCTGGGTGAAAGCACGGGGGGGATGTTGGGCGAAATACTAGCTGCGAAGTACGTCTACCCCTACTATCGTTCTCGTCCAACCAATCGCATAAAGAATGCTAGTTAACATAAAACCAGATACCCAAATCGCCTCCTCTCTCTGACTGTCTGCTCCACACCAACACACCTCCCTCCAGCAGCCCTCCATCTCTTCGCCTTTAACTATCCCTCCTGGCCAATCGCATGTCGCACCCTCGGCTCCCGCGGCTGGGCCTCCGCCCTGTCCCAAATCCCTGGCACAATCCCGATCTCAGACCCGGACTATCTCCCTTGGTATCTCGAACAGATTGCCGTAAGTGACGGTGAGGGATTAGCTGGGTACGCAGAGTTCTTGTCTACATTGGATGCGCGGCCGTTTTTGGAGCAGATTAGAGTCCCCACCCTGATATTGGCACCGAGTCAGAGCGCGGCGACGAAAGTCGAGGAGCAGAGGTGGTTAGCGGAAAGGATTAAGGGGGCGAGGTTGGAAATTGTCGAGGGGCCGGGACATGAGATCTATGTTACACAAGCAGACAAGTGTCAGAGTGCTTTCTTGGAATTTTTGAGAAGCTTGGAGGGATAAGATATTGTCTCTGCAGGGAGTGAGTTCTTAGGGCGACGTGATTTTAACATCGTGCTGTTTCCACTAAACGTCCCCCCCTGAGTTCGAATCTCCCAAACTTTGATGGATCTGGCCCTCGATCGAAACTAAATCTCTATAATCCTTCTCGTATGCAAAAGCCAACTGCTGAAGAATGTTCCCCATCCTCGGCGTTACGCCCCAGACCCAGCAGTCGCTCAACGTCGTTGAGGAGAAGTGCGCGAGTTGTGCGGCAAGGGACCCACTTCCATTGTACTCGCTCCCCACTTCAGCAAGAAGCCCTTTCAAGTCTTCCAGAACGTGAGACTCTTCGGCGTCGGGAGGGACGAGGAGACTTTCTACCTCGATAGCATGGACCCATTTCGAGAGAAACAACGCTGGAATATCGTTAGCGAGATAATAAGTGCTATATGTTATCACATCTAAATGGATGTACAAAGGTGATAACCAGATTCAAGCAGAGGGCAAAAGGTAAAACTTTGCCCCCTTGAGCTCCCTGTATCTGCCAGTAGGGCTTTTACAACCCTCTGCAACTCATCTCGAAGGTGGCAACATATGATGTAGGAAGAACTTGACCTTACCGGCATCCCATCCCGCAATTGCGTGCTCAATGCTCCAACTCAGCGCTGCGGTCTTCCTTAGTAGCAGATATCCGATCTTCACAGTGGCCAGAAGCATCTCGAAAGCTTTCATTACGGATTTCATCAAGTTTCGGTTTCGTTTTTGCGGAGATTCCGCGTACGCACTGACAGCGTTCGAAATGTCTTGCGGGTTATCCGTGAGCAGAGTGAGTCGATCGAATGCGCTAGTGTTAGAGAACAGTCGAATATATGCGATCCGAAGCAAGCCTTGGCAGTTGAACATGAGAGGCCCCTCTGTATCGGCCCATGTATGACTGTAGTTTTGTCTTCCTCGGACGCTCACTATAATCTCCTCACATCTAGAGAGAGTAGAAAATGCGGATTCAATGATGACGTCGTGAATCTTCGAACTTGTCGAGATACATTGGAGCAAATTCCACATGTGGATGTTCACTGCGTGCATTATGAGAAGCATTGTAAGGCCAGATACATGCACCGGCTGGTTGTTCGGGGTTGGTTGCTCGTCGAATATCATCTGCGCCATTGTGATTCGAATTGTGCTTCGCATGGTCGGACCGGCCCTTAAGCCCATCCACTCCTGTGCAGATCGTGCGTTCCACAGCCTCTCTTCGTCTAGCACTTCGAACTCAAGGTCGTGTGTGTGATTGAAGCCGGGGCTGATGCCGAATGTTGTTGATATGAGGTTTGATACAATGAACATTCCACAGAGAAGTCGCTTGCTCGATTCTCGGCTAATCCAGTCCTCCCAATCCAGCTGTTTATCCACGTCTACGCTCAGTAGAGATTTCCTTAACCTGTAGTCCTGTATGTAGTCAGTACGTCGAATTTGGGAGAACAAGTTACCAACAACTCACGATTGCAAATAGACCAAGATTTTCTACGGTACGCATTACTACGTTAGTCTTACCACTGAACATGCCACAGAGGGATAGGAGCACCCTAGTCTGCATTATCCAGAGGGGACCAGGTTTTGGTGTGCCCGTAGTGATTGGCAATCCTCCACGAAGGGCGTACGAGCTCATGGTACCGGCTAATGCGAACAGATTTTTGGCCTTCTGTCTTGCTAGACGGTACTGGGCACCGATGCTACATATTGCGAAAATCAAGGGACTTGGTGTCTCCCTAACATCTAGAGAAGACAGATGGAGTATGGGGAAGTGGCGGTGGAAACATTGCATATAGCCCGAGAAGAAGTGGTTTAGATCGTCGACACTCGGGAAGAGCGCCTCTACCAGCTCTCCTGTGGGAAGCCTTGATTGGGCATCATCGCATATCTTCTTCCGAGTTTCTTCATTGAACTTGAATTCTGGCAGTTCGAAATAGTTTTCCTTTTGTACATGAGGGTGCTGTTGAGTAATAGACCGGGGTGCGGCAGACGGGAAGCCTTCAGAGAAGCTTTGAAAAAGGGAGTCTCCAGTATATAGGTCGGAAAATGGTAGTGACGACCCTTCGCCAGCCGGCAGAGTATGTGAAATCGAGAAAAAGTCACCGTCTTGCTGATTTGCCGGATAATGGTTCGATGGCGGTAGAACAAATGAGGCGTGTGGAGAAGCCTCCGCAGTTAACAACTGTGGGACTTGCTTGTCATTATCGAAAAGCAATATTGGGTCAATCTCAATTCGACGTCGTTTGGTCGGCAGCTCCAAGTTTGTGACACCCGGGTGGCATTCTGGGGTGGAATTAGACCACAGCTCAAGCGGGCTGAAGTCAACAATAAGAGATTGGCCGCGTGATTGAAAGGAATTGTCTGCTAGAGCACCCATTATAGATGCTCTCCTCTCCTGCTCATGCAACGACATAGGCGGTGAAAATGTTCCCATGGGTGTTTGCATTTCATGCACAAAGGTGTGGTCGACGTCGAAGAAATTCTCCGAAGCGCAGATACTGGCATGCTGGTTGAAGTCTATGACAGTCGTGTCGGTTGGTGGGGTCAGAGGATTAGAAGTACTTGACGACTCTGTTGACTCTACGTTCTCGTGTCCAGAGGGTGGTCCGACTCCAGTAGAGTAATCTCGCTCCGTCAACTGGAAGGAACTCCTTCGAAATTCTTCGGGGTGAGCAGCCTGGTAGACTTCTGCATGGAGCGATCGCTCGTGTCTCTTCACAAGATCTCTGTCCTCAAGTTAGCAAAAACTTAGGCCAAAGAAGTTCGAGACGTACTTTCTAGCATATCTTCTCTCGCAGAAGCTACACGGAAAGGGTCTTTCCTGTGTATGGACGCGTTCGTGTCGAGCGCAGTGCTCCGAGCGCTTGAACAGTCTACTACAGTGCCGGCAGCGGTATACTTTTTTGGTCCGTCCGCTTTTGGGCTTGTCTGCGGAGTTCAAATCCATGGCAACTTCCATCGATATTGTAGAGTCTAAAATTGCGACGACCGAGCTCAATTGACAGCTCAAAGCGAACAAGACGTCGAAGAGTGTCGCAGTCGGTTGCGGAGTTGTACTTGCAGCGCTCGCGGACGTGCCCGCGTTCTCTCACCATCACGAGCCCCAACTAAGCAGGGGTCTTGCATGATGCGCCGACCCTGGGATATGTGTGGAGCAAAATATTTGCGGGGAAGCCAATAAGGGGCTAGATCTAGGGCCTGGTGAAGATGGCTAGTTCGCACAGATTGCAGTTCGTCGAGGCGCGGGAAAGCGTGAAGATGCAACTGCCGAGGGTCACAACCGGACGTGAGGCCGACCGAGAGCGCGCGCTTTATAAGGAATTGATCAGATTTGATATCAAAGTGCTGCAAGAGGAATTGGGCGTAATTAGAGCCTAGTGGTTGATGGAATTGATATGAGTGAGGTAGAGAAGTCCAGATTTCACCTGAGCAGGACTTCCAGGGCTTGATCGGGGCAGTCACGTGTTGATCCACATCCGAGGTAGTGGCCTCGTGGACATATACTACCGTACCTTCTCGCCTCCAAGGAGAATAACAAGGGCGTTAGAGCCTACCGGCAGATGCAGTAGGTTTAGTCGGTTGAAATTGACCCTGTTGTCTTCTCCCTGTATCCGCGGACATTACTAATCCTGTTTTTCTCCTCAGACGTGAGAACAGGCAATAAATATGAAGTCTGCCAACACATGCAATTGCATTTCACGCTGTTAAGTCAAACACACACTCACACTCACACACACAAAAGAACCCAAATAGTCATCAATTGTGTCGCCTAGTAGCGAGCCGCTCCATATATATAGCGTCTATCGATTGAACTCGATCCTACTAATCAATTCACCACCTAATCTTGCAATCTCGTTGCAGATCGCGCCTTTATTGACTTGGATCTCCACCCCTTGGTTTTCCTGTTCCCCCTTCTCACTCTCTTTTCCGGATTGGAAGACAGGTATGCTATTCCACCCCACCTTGACTTTCCACGTTCGCGACGTTGTAACAACGGGGTTCCACAGGCCAGCAATAAAATCCACCCTCTCAGGATCCCAGAACCAAAGTATTGCGTCACCATACACATTGTGTAAGTCTTCCGCGAACAGCACCGTGGGATTATATCCGCAGGCTTCCATACCCGCTGAATCATTGGCCCCCTGTTGGACCTGGAGATTCTTATACGCGGGCCTTGGTTTCTTCTTTCCTGATGCAGTATGCTTTGGTGAGAAATGAATGACGATGTCGTAGTCCTGAGGCTGGGAAACGAAGAGGCTCTCGGGGGTGAGTGTTTCGGTTCTCTTGGGTCTCTCCAATTTCCCGTTCATGAGAGACAGCACCTTATCGTCTTCTGCTTTCATGATATTAGTGGCAGCTTTCGCTAGAGATGTCATTCTTGCTGCCACAACTTTCTCCGGTCTTGCCTTGTTAGTCCACGTGGTCCCCTCCGTGTCCAAGTTCGTAGCTGCAAAGAGAACGACGCGGTTCATGGCAGGATCAATTCGTCGCCATGCCTCGAAGCGTGTTTGTATCTTCTCAATGTCTTCAGATTTCATTCCTTTCGGATCAGTGCCTTCAAGATCTGTGCGATTGTTGGAAAAAGATGAAGAAAAGTCGACTATAAGTGGGACGTGTCTCCAGTCCCATCGACTAATCCAGGCTATTGTGCGAAGGAACCCGGTTGTTGCACATGAGGGGACGGGCCAGGGATGGGGTTGCAAAAAGGTGCGCACAACCAGAAGCTCAATGAGCTCAGAAGAAAAATGGGGCGATAGGAGGTGCGAGGCGAACCATTGTTTGGTCAATCTAATTGCCGGCGAAAGAGCCAGGAACCTGGTGCATAGGGTCTGTAGAACTTGAGTGTGAGCCGGGATATTCAGGAAATCGCGTTTGTACACAGCGAGAGCTGAAGCAGCAGACTCGCGGGACGGGCCATCCAGAGACTTGTCTTTGAGCTGGCGATCAAGTAAAGTAGCCTCACGGTCGTGGTGTATGCGAAGGCGGAAGGCAAATCCTGATGGTAGAATGATGTCGAGGTAGGCCTGGTTTTGTGAGGGTTGAGAAGGATTTTCGAGCCCAACGCGTGTATAATAAGCTGGTTGTGCATCGGCCAAAATATCAGTCATCTTGAGAAGGAACGCGACCTTTGTTCTTTGAATTGCACACAAATCGTCGGGCCAACGAGCAGATCCCTCGAATTGAACGACAATCGAGGCCGGTGCATCCATGGAACTCGCCATAGTCGTTGCTGGATATTCGACAGTGGAATAACGAAGGCGTGGGTCAGCGGCGAAAATATGCCGAATTGTGAGTGGGAGACCCTCAAGAGCTCGAAGGTCCTTTTCCAAAATAGCAAGTGCATTCATACACGGTAGAAAGCCCGCCACGCCTGATTGCCCTTGGATACGACCAGATGGAATCAGATGAGCGAATGAATCGCTCGTAAATCTTGCTTTGTCTGCTATTTGAGAACCGAGTTGTTTTGGGAGAATGTAGAGTATGATTTGCTGGAGCACCGGGGCTGAGGTGTCCTTGAGAGACCACACTACGCTTTCAAGAATGCTCCCGTCCTTGAAACGCCTGAGCTCAGCTTTTTCGCCCCAGAATTGTCGAAAAGATGCCGCCTCCTTCTTGTTCTCTGCCGCTGGTCCATGATCCACGGCTCGGTTGGCGTTGGCCGGATCAGTTGCGATATTGACAAAAATAGATCTTTGTTGATCCTCTGGTGGTTTGGAGGAGGACAAGTCCCAGCCTCTCTCGTCCGGCATCAAAAAGGTCAATGCCGTGACTCTGTCAGTGAGCGCCCGCGTTAAAGTATTATAGATTTTGCGACATGTTTCTACCAATTCTTGATCAAAGTCCTCGCTCGTTGAGTCAAAGCCTAACGTAGACATGGGTATTTCTAAAGATGCGTCGTATCGGTACTTCAACAGGTCGGTTTTCAGGATGAATGTGGATTCGAAGTGATCAAATGTGGAGTCTGCTAGCGTCTGGATCGTTGACTTTGCTTCAAGCTGCAAGCGCGCATATGACCAAGGAGTCATCTTGAACAAAATGTTCAGGCCTCGAGGTCCATCGAAGATGATTGGAGAGGCATCTGCCTTTGGGAATGTGACATCGGGAGCTTGGAAAACATAAGGTTTCTTCGATAAGTTCTTATACGCCAGGAATTGGAGAGTCGCTTTGAACAATTGATAGCTGCTATAGCCCGTGGAGAGTGGTGATCCACTGGTTCCTGGTTTGACTTGAAGCAGTACAGCCATGGTTGCGGCCCATTCAAAATTGCCAAAGCCTCCTTTCCGGAGTGTACTTCCAAAACCACGCTGCTTCAACCAAACGCGGCCAAGGATGCATGCATCCTTGTAGGCGTCACACGACTTGTTTGTAGCGTGAAGGAGTTTGAGATATGCGGTAATGGTGGCATCAGATTGTAGTGTGGCGTTATAAAACGGGGTAGCATTGAGAGGCTTGTCTTCGGGCTCATCGTCGACGCCTTTGGGGCGCACACAATTTGAATTCGGAAGCAACTTCCTTTCCACAAAAGTATTTTCTGGAAAGGCTGGAATAATGTGGATGCAACACTTCGAACTGGAGAAATCATTCGCGTCTCCGTCCCCGCTAGGGTTAATGACGAGGATCGGCTGCAGCTGGTTTCCGTTCAGGCAATCGAATGAGACCCTGAACTTGTGATCCTTGCACTCAATAATACCAGCTGCTAGGCAAGCTAGATAGTACGCCCTTTTGTAGAAGTATCGGTAGTTTAGGTAGTCTTTCTCTTGGAAGAGGGTTTTCGGCATTGTCACGACCAAGTCGATAGTCAGGCTGTCATCCGCTCGTGTTGCAATTTTCAGCGGGTAACTTCCAGTTGCATTTATGCTAGTGGGGCGTTCGTATTGCAACTTGTACTTTGCGTCTTTCGGCGGGCGCGGATTTGGGAAGGGTATGACTATCCCGTGGGACTTCAGTGTTGTCTCAGCTTCGGGAATCTAAGAAGAGTTAGTTGAGCTGTAGCGTGAGTCTATTTTGGAGGGACGTACTGAGACAGGTGCGCGACTAGGAAGCTGCTCGATTATACCCTTGAGCGTGCGCATCGCATTCTCCGCTGGGGCTTCCTTCTTTCCGTACCTTGGCTTGACCTGCTGCAGCAGCTCGTCCACCTGGAGCTTGAACATATTGGACTTGTACACTTCGGCCGTGTACACGCCATCCTGGATCGTCTGATCCTGTTTCTTGTGAGGCCTTCCACCATCTTGCGGATGAGAGCTTGCGGTCTGCTTTCCCAGCGTTGATCCATTCTCCTTCTGTTTTCCATTGTCAACGAGTCTGATCTCACTTCCAATACCCTCTGCACTATGCTGGAGCTTCCTTCTTTTCGTCGCGGGCGGCGCCATTGTTGATGCTGTTTGGTGTTCGTGAGCCGCAGGTCGAAAATCAAAATGGTTGAGGTTTTCTGCGTGGCTTATGCAAGGTGACCCGTGCATGTGGCTGAAGTGCTTATCGATAAGTAATTTTTCTCCGCGACTGCCGAAATCGGAGCTAGTGCATGACGGGTCCTTACGCCTAAGGCGTTGGCATTGCCATCGTGGCACGGCGTCTTTTCAAGTCCTTATTCATACATTAGTTGCTCTCGCTTCCTTTCTATTACTTCTCCCTAGAAATCCTATCATTGAGCGAAGTTGCTATTCGAAATGGCATTCGAAAATGATGTCGACGTGGGGGAAACCCTCCCACCAATGACTGAGCACGTGAGTCACCAATTCACTTTCTTATGGTCGGAGCTTCGCTGACAGTGTATCGAGGCCGTGAGTGTCTCGCTACCCACATGGAGAGCAAATGTAGGATACGAGGAAGGTGAAGAATGGGTACTCAGCAAGATGAAAACCGGGTACCCGAGGTAAGTGTCGCTTGTGTGTTAAGACAACTTCGCTAATGGATTAAGATTCTTCGTACACAAGTCGATCGAGCGATTTGCTGTCGATATAGTCGAAAAATATGGAAACTCTGGCGAACGAGCCATGCTCTTTCCCTCTCATGCTACTGCATCTCGATGTCAAGAGTTCTTCAATCGGCAAGCCCCAGAACTAGATCAACAGCAAGTACGAGTTCTAGATCTAGTTCCTGGCGCAGAGAAAGCACGATCGAAGGAGCTAGCAATGATATCCCCAAAGATATCTGCGGTGCTGTTTCCCAAGGACAAGTTCAGCATTGCAAAGACCTACTGGCAGCACTCTGGTGATGGGATCTCTAGTCGACGAGCAGAGTTCTGCCACAACCTGTTCAAGAAAGGCATTCTTGTCGACTGTACAACTATTAGTGATCCCGCTCGCTTCTGCAAAGGCCCAAGACGGTACCAGAAGAAGACATCTATCGACATCAGCAGCTCAACAGACAAGCCCAATGGTATCGCCGAAACCCAGGATCCAACTCAATTCGTGGAAGAGAGATTTGGAAGGAATTTAGATCTGTCATTGACCAGAAATGCGAAGTTGGCTGTGCGTCGACGTATTGCAGGGTCCTTGACCGCAGATGTTGGACTACCCGAAGCATTGACATTGGAGAAAGATGTTGAGAGGACCAGAAAGGTCGCCGGTTTCTCAGAAGACGACGTTTATCTATACCCCTGTGGGATGAACGCGATCTTCAACGCTCATCGGAATGCATTGGCAACCAAAGGTCAACTGAAAAGCATTGTTTACGGGTACGGATAGAAAAGACAGCGACAGAACAGCATACTAACTAGCCCAGGTTTCCCTACATAGATACGCTTAAGATTGTCGAAAAGTTTGGTCCCGGATGCTTGTTCTATGGATTCGGTTCATCAGAAGAGTTGGACGACCTGGAAAAGCGACTGGAGGGCGGCGAGAAATTTCTCGCTCTCTTCACGGAGTTTCCCGGAAATCCACTTCTACGAACTCCTGATCTCGAGCGCATCCGGAGTCTTGCAGACAAATATGACTTCTACGTGGTCATCGACGAAACCATTGGAAACTTCCTCAATGTGAATGTCCTCCCATATGGGGATATCATCGTTAGCAGTCTTACCAAGGTGTTCAGTGGTGATAGCAATGTTATGGGAGGAAGGTATGTGCAAGACCCCACCAGAAATTCCATTTACTTACCTCCAGCAGTCTCGTTCTGAACTCGAAAGGGAGATACTATGATAAGCTTAAGCGTACCTGGGAGCAAGATTATGAAGACAATCACTGGGCCGAGGACAGCATCTTCCTTGAACGCAACAGCAGAGACTTTGTCTCACGCATTGAACGCACAAACGCCAATGCCGAGACCATTTGCGATATCTTGCGTGCGCATCCGCGTGGTAAGGATCTCCCTGGCATGACTACCGTAAACGTTGCCGTCTAAGTGATTTTCCAGTGAAGCAATTGAACTACCCAAAGTATAGCGATACAAAGCATTTCTATGACAAGTGTCGTACGCCGAATGGCGGATATGGGGGACTTCTGTCGGCCACCTTCTACACGAAGGCGGACGCGGTGGCCTTTTTTGACAACCTCGATACCGTCAAAGGGCCTAGCCTAGGCACCAACTTCACCTTGAGGTGTGTCAAGTTTGCAGCCTTCCCTATGTGTCCTGTAACACGTGTATACTGACAGCGTGGCAGCTCGCCTTATGTGATACTAGCTCATTATGGAGAACTGGATTGGGTAAGTAAATGTTGAGATGCAGGTGAGAAGTTTCCACTGACATCCACAGTGCGCATCATGGGGTGTTGACGCAAACCTGGTTCGATTCAGCGTGGGCCTAGAAGAGACGAGCAAGTTGGTCAAGATATTTTCACATGCTCTCGACGCAATGTCGAAATGATGGGGAGATTAGTCCGTAAATCGATTACCAAGATGGAAACCTTGTAGCATAGAGAGAACGTTACGGTATTATGGCAAGAAATAGTTGTTTTGCAGCCAAGATAAGAGTTACTCCGTGCCAAACAGCATTTTCCGACGAACAACAAAGGTGATGTTCAAATGAGGTTGTTGAAACGGAGCACTCATTTCGTTTCGCGGGCCGCTAGTTTCTTAGCCGTTATGCTAACTACAACAGCACCGTGGCCCGGGGTTCTCTATTTTCGGACTACGCGAGGCAGAATCGCATTTCTACTTCGACGTGAGGCGTCAGTTGCGCTCTGGACGCAATTCTCACTAGACGTCATGCAACGGCGAGCTTACCTTCATGCGTGCCGTTTCCGCTGCTACCCTGCGTGGGCGCGTAGGTCGTCTTCGGTTCATTCACACCACTTCCAAGGTTAGGTTCCCGTCTCATCACATCACTTCATCAGTTTATCAACACGTGACCCTGTTACATATGTGGACTCGGGGCCGTGAGGCCGTACTCACCTGTTGTGCATTGCGATACGCCAGCCCTGCCCAGATTCAGGTGCAATGCGGACATTATTCTCAACGGTGATTTCCATGAACAAGCAATATGTTTCCTGTTTACTCGGTACCAGACAATTGGGACAGGGAAGCCCTCGCGAACCTGCATCGAAGCTCTCCTGATGATGACTTGACATGCGCATTTCGCGACAGCCATCCTTTGTACGAAATGTGACAGATGGCATGTTTCTGCATGCATATGCACTCTGAACGTGCACATGTGGCAGTATCAAAGGTGATCTGGAACCTGTTTGAGAGTCGATCATAATGTGTCGGATCTGCTGCGGAGGAGTAATGCTGACTCCCCGTATGGCTGTGGACAAGGTCATACATATTCCCGAACGTCGCAAAACACCCCTGCGTAGGCGTCCACACAGACAAAGAATTGCACTCGTGCTAACGTTTACGCGGGATAGCAGGGGCCATTTTTCTCGTTAATTGTTTCTACACATGGACGAACTACAGTTCTCCAAAGGGCTAGCTCCATAACTTCAGTCCATGTTCACCAACTCATCCGGGATTCTGCGATTTGGAATTGCTATGTGGCGCTCAGCACGGCTCTTCAATACACCTGTTCTGTCGGCTATTTGCCATTTCGTATTGGGTGGCGCTCGCGCCATTGTTGCGATACGCAAATGATCTGTTGACCCTCGAGCCGCTGCGTGAGCCAATCTTGCAGGAACCCGAATTTATCTGGCGGGACTGCGCCACGCTTCTCCCCGACATGGCTCAAACATGGCCAAAGATGGATTCCTCTGTGGGGTAGTAAGATGCGTCAAGGATGAACGAACGTGATCTCCTCGAGCATCACGTGTCTGGACGCCATGATGGCGTAGCACTCTCCGGCTGTCCAGAGATAGGTGCCACTTTGCGACTTGAGGTGTCGTTGAGGCGTTGTCAAACAGCATCAACGAAGACCGCCTTCAGACGTGATATCTTCGCGAGAACAAGATGCTGCACCGCATTGCGTCGGAAATTCTCCGAACAGCGGCATTGCTCATCATATGTTTGGTACCCGGAGTCTGCAAAACGCAGTGCCACCTATTGCGACCACTATACCGGCCGTCAAGAATCGGTTTCCGGCAGCGCGGTGCCCCTGGGATACATCTTCCAGCCTTACGTCAGTACGGCGTCTTCACCCTTTCCCCTGCTGCGGCCCCTTCTCGCTACTTGTTTGGGCGTACGGCAGCATTTTACGCACAATGGTACTCAATCGGGTCATCCGGGCACTTTGAGATCGGCGACCAGTCTCTATCCCCAGCTGTTTTTTGAGGTTTGGCGTAGAGTTGCAGCAGTCGCTCGGGCCCGACAATGGAGCTCTTTGGCCTTGTCTTTCTGTGATGATGTTCAATCTGCGGAGTCTGTTGGACCGAGATTGTTGCCAAACGGTTGTTAGAATCTGGCATCGGACTCGATCGGACCGTCGGACGACGTTCTTCGGGCCCGTGGCGACGTCAACAGTTTGGACTCGGCGGCGTAGAGGGGCGGAAATTAGCGACCTCGACCCCTCTCCATTGATCACACATCAGCCGTCTTGTTTCGATGGTCATCCTGCTGTACCCCCCTTCTGCACGCTCCCAGTCGTCGCGTTCTGTACTGTAACAGGAGCTGCCGCGCTCGCTTCCATGTGGCTTCGAGAAGAGCGGCCCTGGCCGTTCTGGATGCGATATGCGGCGTCGGGCATTCCGCCGTCGACATTGATCGGGAGGAACCGTGCAGCCAGAGAGGTCTTAGACTGAGAAGACCGATCAGCATAGCAGAGGGCGGGTTGTCGATGGCCTGCCGACACATGTCCAAACAACGATCGCCGTAGCTGGGCTTCGTTATGCCACCATTCCCCGACGAGGCTTGGAGGTAGAGCAGCGGCGCGCACGCGCCTCATCTCTCACCTATTTTTTCGCGGCTCGTGGGCCACTTACCGCCCGACAAGGCTCCTTGAAACACCAAGCTGTGTATGGCAGTCTTCTCGCCCGACACGTCCAAATCCAGCCCGCCACCAACAGTGCTGGATATGGAAAGAAGATGCTTCTCTGTTTGGCTTCACCAAAGCCTTTTGGCATGGACGCGCTGCAGCCCGCCGCGCAGCCCGCAAGCGGCATACATATTACCACAGTGCTGCACATAGCAGGAGCTTGGAAAACGCTCGCATGCTCGGGAGAACGTAGGCGTTCGGCGGTGTGTGTGTGTGGCGTGGATCTGTTGGTTCGTCAGTTCGCTCCTTTGCCCTTTGTCGGCTTTCCCTGCCTGGGGGCCGTCTTCAATGCCCCTCTCATCAACGCAGTGCGCGGAGAACACCATGCTCGCCTCACCCTTGGACCCAGCATGCCTCGCCCCACCCTTGTCTTCGCGCGCGTGCACCCTGCACTAACGGCCGGGAGCTTTGCTGGTCCGCAGGTGCCGGGGCCCCCAATCCTTCAAGGCACCGACCATTCACCAGCCGCTGTGCCGGGAAGCTGTTGGATTCGACTAACGCTGGTAAGTTACTGGAGCTCAGATGTCCTATACCAGTATATACCCTCAGAAGCCCCGGTTATGGCCGCCTGCGCCTCTTGAAGTCAAGATCAATGCCGGATTCTGCCTTGCCACCTCTCTTGCTCCTCCTTCCATAAGGCCGCTATAAACCCAAGAGGATTGATCCGATCGAGGTACACAAAATGTATGTTTACCCCCACTCTAACCCTCGACCACTTAACACATGTTGTCCTCCGCCTGTTGATCATGACCCCTCGGTCTCCCAAACAACAACCCAAGACGACCACCATCTCACGTAGACTTAGAATTCGCACCGATCAAAATCTATCCATCCAGCCGCCAGAGCTCCAGCAACTGAGGGATCTACGTTCTCGTCGCGCCGCAACTCTGTCCTCGAATCGCCACATATCTGTCAATTATCAAAGTCCACAGTCGCAACCTGTCTGGAATCCTTCTCAGGTCCTCAATCAGTATCCACGTAGCAACACCTCGCATCCTACTGGACCAGAACAAAACCCGCAGTCTAGTCTGCTTCTTTCCCAATCGCTAAACTTCACTCCATACCATTCTCCACAACGATCACCTACAGAGCTTCTGCCAGTGTCCACTAGACCAGAACCCGAGAGTTACGAAGTCCAGCACACATCCAGCTCACATCTTCTTCCATCCCCGTTACCTTCACATTCTGGCCACCACAGTGCCACAGAGTACGAATTACGTCTCTCGACAGAACCTGAACATCTTCAGAACCCTTCCGTGGAATTGCAAGATATGAGGTAGAAAATTTCACTTTCTTTTCAGAATACCCAAATTGCTGACCAGATACTAGCACATTGGGATTCATGATGCCTGCGCCGTACGGAATTCCCGACCACTATGGGTCTCCGCCTTCAGACTACCCACCAATGAGCCATCAACAGTACGCAGACCCAAAGCCCCCGAGCTCAGGACCATACGCAGCCTCGTATGCCTCCAGCCCAAGTCTGCACAGTCAAAATCAGCAAAGAAGATCAGGCGAACACCCAGTGCTACCACCGTACCAACCATCATCTGTCCCACGGAGCCCATACCAGCAGACATTGGGCCCTATGCGCGCAAGCCCGACACCTATTAGCTATCCACCATCGTCCAACGAATCTGTGCCCATGTCAAGTTCGGCCTCACATACCTACTCTTATCCTGCTGTTCACGCAAACCTGCCAGGACAGAATCTCAACACATTAGGAAGCAACACATCTAGCTACCCACCGTAAGTTGGAAACCTAGTTTTGAGTCTTACATCAGAATCTGACACTGCCTAGACCACCAATTTATCCCCCAACCAGTTACGAAATCAGTGGCTACAACCCCCTCCCCACCACCATGTATCCAGCCTCGACGACAGCCGCTCCGTATCCGTCGTACGACCCTCCGTCCGGCCTCGCTCCCCCAACTGCCGGCAGCGTTCCTGGTCTTTCCTCATCACCTGGTAGCCAGGGCAATGGTGTAATGCCTCGTGTTTTGAACTCGCGCCCCAAGCCTCAATGCTGGGAGCACGGCTGCAACGGACGACAATTTTCGACCTTCAGCAACCTATTACGGCACCAACGGGAGAAGTCCGGTACAGCAGCCAAGAGCTATTGTCCGAGATGTGGGGCGGAATTTACGCGCACGACGGCCAGAAACGGCCACATGGCCCACGAGAAATGCAAGCAGCAACGACGGGCGTCAGATTCGAGCAGGTAAGCGGTAGGGCTGAGCATGAAACGCTCGGGCTAACCGCGATACTTCTCTTACTGCGCATTGAGCATTGAGAGCACCATGGCTCTCCTGATTTCCGCGGCGTTCGGCTAGTCATGGAGGAGGAGTAGGAGGAGGAGGAGTGCATGGCACGGCAAGGGACAATAGGGAGGCAATCACAAGTGCATTGGGGAAAAATATCAAGGAGTCTTTTCGCATCAAGACATCTATTTTCCGACTCGCATTCGATCCTCCAGCCCCGGGGCCGCATCCCATCTGAAGAGACGCGCGCCCCAGGGCGGTCCCGAAGGAGCCGTGGACGGCATATACGAATCTGCCTCTTACGATTTGAAATGTTTGGGGTCATACATCATATGGCAAATATAAAGGTACACATACAAGACTTAGAGCTACACATGCATCAGGACCGGCGTTCTCCTCAGCAGCGTTTTTGCATTTTGCCAATTTATCTATTTCTGTTCTTATCATTCTCGCACCTGCACCATACATATTTTGTCCCCTTATTTTCGTTTCACTCTGCATCCCATCCCATCATCTTTGCACGGATGGTGTTGGACAGTTTTTTTATATCTCAGGGGTTGGGTTTAGGTGAGGTGAGGTGAGGCAAACTCAAGCGCTGAGACTGCTTCATGAAGCCAATTTTGTCCGTTTGGGAATGCTGCGCACAGCTGTCAGTCTGAGCGAGTCTGCGGTGCTCGCTCGTTCACGAGCGATGCAACTGTCAGCGGCGATGGATTCAATGGCGTTGATCACCTGCAGGGACACGGTTGCGCAAAAGTGGCCGGCCTGCAGCGCGCAGCCAAAAGCTCATGGGGCGGGGGGCGGGGAGATTGGGCCCAACGAACGAGGGAGGTTGCATCAGAAAAGACCCGCAGCGAGCGGCTCTTGCTCACAACAGCCGGTTCCGGCAATACAACTCTGCACCTTTGCGGGTTGCGACGAAGAAATGAACAAGTTTCCAACGATCTATCAACTTCCCCCTTTCGTCATGATGAACTCACACTCTTCTGATGGATACGCGTTCTGGTTTCACTTGCTCACCAGTCCCCTTTCGCTTGTTTTCCAAATCGAGACGATGTCGCCTGCGGGGCGCGGACCACACACTCTCACGGACAAAAGCAGGTGAGCGGTCTTTCCACGAATATTCGTCGTCGGTAATTCTCCCCAATCGAAACTAAATGCCCCTCTCCCACACGAAATGAGTAACGTGAGATTCGTGCGATAGGGACCAAAAGGGAATATCGATTTCCAAACGGAATATATGGGGCGGGAAGCCTTGCGCAAAGTGAGCGTATGAAAATGGCAACCACCGCGTTCGACTTCGCCGACTCCGAAATTTGCACATCGGTGTTAGACGCATCTTTAGAAAACCGCCTAACAGAGACTCGTGCCAATACGACGTGTGAAGATACAGTATCAAACTTACTCGCGCCTCTTCCTGATCTGGCTGGGAAATGCTTCCGCTTAGCAGTTCTAACCTCCCATGAGGAAATAGCTTTTTATATTTAGAAAAGCGGACCAATCGCGAGCTAGATACTCTGCAAACTAGCCTTAGTGGTGTGGAGACATGCACGCTACGAACCTCTGCCTGGAATACTTTACTCCAGTGCAGGATAGCTTCTTGGCTCAAAGGCGACAGCAGATTTTGGCCTAGAAATTGCAAATTGTGAATTGTATTCTCTTTCAGGAAGGCGGTAGACCAGCCTATTGGCCGTCGATGTCGGTGCGCTCCCTAGGCGGTGGTGCATGCCAAGGCCCTTTCTGTCTAAGACCAATCCACCTCCCTCACGGGCAAGACGTGTCAGAAGACGTCTGCAGGGAAACGTCACTCTTTGTTGGATGACGCTCGTTTAAGTATGCAGCGCTCGACGCGGCCACATAATGGAACGCCCTGCGTGTGCAAGAGTCACCGAAGAGGTGAGTCTTGCATACATCATCGGCAACCGGGAGGGACCAGCAATCCACGTTTCGAGTAAGCCGCCCGCGCTTGGGCCGATGGGTTCACAGGTTTGGGAGCGAGGATTGTTACATTGATCACGGTCTGTTTCTCGACCGACCGACTTGCAATGCCATTGGCGATATCAAGCGAGCTTGTCCCTGCAAGCGACCAAGGTTTTCGCGTTTTTGCCATCGCAAAGACCATTACATGAAACGCGTTCTGACTCTGGGTAATATTGTTGCAAGACGTTATGTGATGTCGACGACCTACCCTAGACCGCCCTTCCCGGCCCGCGAGGTGAACAGAGAATTGGGTAACCTGCGCGCTGCTCGAGCTTCGATGTGAGTGGCTAGCATCGCATGGCTGCGCCGCAGTTAAAACAGAGTGCTGACATACTTGGGTCAGTTAAGCTGACGTTGACGACAAGAGTTTGCGAGGGTGGTGCGATTAAGACAGCGGTAACTCCGGCGGCGGGGACGGATCCGCGGGAAGGATGTCGAAGCAGCTCACGGGGTGAAAGCCCTCTTGATGATGCTGCAAGCCACTTCCATGTCGAACAAATTGTACGGGGAATGGTTCGACCGCTCGCATCACAAGTGAAGTCTTGCTGCAGCCCGATAGTAAGATGGCGTAGGGCTGCGTTTTGTGTCACGAAGGCGCTCCCACAAAAGCCATGCTGGTCGCCTGATGCTTGTTGCCGTGGGCAAACTTGGTGCTGCATTGGTTGGGCGTTAACCCGTTCTGAAGACAGTTGGTAGAAGATAGACCCATTTTCCAGGTGAGACTTCTGTGACCACAGGGTACATCTCTGCCTCTTACCAGCAAATGCCGCATCTCTGCCTCTTACTAGCAAATGCCGCATCTCTGTGCGGTACGGACGGCATGCACGAACATACGATTTCGCACACACAGCAACGAGTCCTGGTCCCTGCTGTGGCCAAGAGGCCAATTGCTGCGAGGAGACGTTGGTGATTTGGAAGAGCATCGACATGATGCTGCAGGGAAAGAAAGCCCTTGGATGTCGAGTCGTGTCACCTGTCGCGCGAGCGCTAAACCAACCAACACCCAACCAATGTCTCGTGCGGTGCGGGGTCCTTGTCCTTGCCTGCGGTAAGAAGTGGGCTAGCTGCCGGTTTCGAGAGCTGCACCTAGCGTTTACCACCATGCCTCGTCGTCGAACATGACCATAAATGCAGCGCGCGATGTTGAGCCCGGAGGCAAGTTTACACGGCGGAATAAAGGATGGACTTTGTTCTTTGCCTTGGGGCTGTCGGTGGTTATGCGGCCGTATCGGACCCTTCTCCATCAACCCAGCCCTGCGGACACCGGAGATGCACGCAACCCACCGCACAAGCTCCGGTTTCCTAATCCGGCGTGCCAGCGGGACAGGCGTTTGCCGCTGGAAACAAGAAAGCGTGGCGGGAGGAATGTGATCGTAGAGAGTAGCACAAGACGGGAGGAATGACGGCTGTGGATATCGGTGGATCGTTAGATCCTTCGGCCAAACTTTCAATTGACTTCACGCGCGTTCCATGAGCCCGTTGCTCACGGCGCGAGGCTGTCTGCAAGGCGGCTTCGGGAACTCAGGTCCCAAGGGTGTGGATTCGGGTGTGTGCGCCACATTCAAAAAACATGGGGCCTAGCGATATTTCGCGGTATGCCAGGATGAAGGCCGTTGGCCGCTGAGAGATGGGTCGAAACGAACGGGTGAAATAAATTGGTTGTTATTGCATATCGTGCGTCGTGATTGGCCAGAACTGTTGTTACAGAGTATCAGGGCGTGCAGCCCTAATTATACGCACCGCTCAGCCCCCCGAGCTCGGAAAAACATCCAAGGAAAGGACTCGCTCATTCCCTTGCGTGTTCGTCCACGGGCCCTCTCATCTCCATACCGCGCGTCTGCGTCTCACTCGCCTTAAGGAGATTACTGTCAAGGCCAATAATTAGCGAGGCAGAATCTCTCATCTCGTCTTCTCAACGTCGTCGATACTCATCAGGGCGTATGGGCAGTCGATGGGTATTTGTTTGCGGACTCGAGTCTGACCGGTAGTAGACCACTGCCTTCACACTCTAGCGACGATCGAGACACCAAGTCCACATTCTAGAGTCGCGCTATCGCAGACGACGTGAAGAGGTAATGAACCGAGAACCGAGAAACGGCTACAGTGGATCGGTAGATGTAGTGGATAATTCATGGCGTGGGTAAACCGTTTTTGATATTTCAAATTGCTCAGCAAGGAGCGCAGAACGGTCCTCCTGTATACTGCTTATACGAACACGCAAAATCCCAATTGTGTATTCATTTGCGCCCTTGTACCGTAGCAAAGGGCCTGCGTTTTGTTGAACTGGCTAAACGCTCGTATATGACGCGTAGAAGACACAGTTTTGAGGCATGTTGCTTGCTTATACCCTCTGCGAGGCCTGCGCCCTTTTCTAAGAAAGAGTCATATGAGAGTGAGCACGGCGGGTGTCCGATTCCGCCCATGCTGGGAACACGATGAGAGACAGTGAGGGGTCCTCTCTACCCCCCAAAGCTACTTCGTCAAGTCAATCCACGCAGCAATGTCGATGTTCAGCCCTACCGGCACTTGAGCGTTTGGGAGAAGCGCTCGAAGGAGTGCACGAAGGATGCCGTCAAGTCGCGGGCGGCGCAGGGCTGCATGGCATCAGAGGAACACTAAGGTGTCGACCAGTCTCGTGGAATGAAGACAGGCCATGTGAGGCTGTTGTGAAAGGGCGCAATAGCTGTGCGGGGAGACACATATTCATCATTTGTTATGCTTCCCATGCTGCCCCAATAATGTTAAGGTTGCGGGATGGAGTCACCCCAGATGGCCATGACTCAGCGAATGCCGCTCGGACCGGGTTCGAGTCTTAAACCGACGTCGTCAATTCACCACGTTGCTCCACTGCCAATTCACCCCAATTCCAACCCCAATATCATTGCCGACACGAGCATCGTTGCTCTTGTCACCATGGCGCCGTCTCTATTGCTCTAAGTCACGGAGATTACCAGATCTTCACTGCTTCAGAATTGTCACCCTGCTCGACAACCCACGTTTACTCCCAACTCCCCGCCAAAATGCTTCCATTACTGTCTCAGCTGTTCCAGACGCACTATTCTCACACCAACTCCCGCTCTTTATCTCCTCCACGTCTTTTAGTTCGATTACGGCATCGACACAAAGCTTAAGCATACGAACATCATATCATTGCCCGCCCCCCACCTAGGCAGAGCGTACCCACACTTGTTCCAGTGAACCCGCACCACATGGCGTCAATATTTACGTTCGATCCAGACCCTCCGCGGGTTTCGTCGCCATGGTCGACCCCCCCACCAAGCTCCCAGTCGCGGCACTCAATCCCTCAGGATTCTGCGTCACCTTCGCTAAAAGCGGACATCCAACAGCCGCAGGCCAAGGCGGACCCAAATATCCCGACCGTGGACTACAGCGCTATTACAAGGCTTGAGGCAGAACCACAAGAGGGGCCAACAGAGTACAAATTGCATTTGCTGCTTAAACAGTCCTCGACACACACCCGGCAGCACCGACTCGAACAGCTGACTACCCAACTGCTCTGGCGGCTGCAGCAGTCATGCCCGTATCATATATCCTCCTCAAATGCGCCTGTACTCCCGCATTTTCCTGATGAGTTGCAGCTTGACATCCCTGCAGTACCACAGAAATTGTTCCCCGGCCTTGAAGAAAGTAAAGGAGCCCTATACGAGATTGGGGTCGCAGATGATGGCACTCTCGTGGGCCTGGAACATGAGGATATGGAAGAGAGTCTCAACAACCTGCGGGCCATGGCTGCGAGCCTAGGCTGTCGCGTAGACGTTCTGCGCATGGTATGCGTTGATGAGTGTGGGTGGCTCAAGCAAGTTCGCACTTCTGGAGTACCGCAGCAAAGGGTCCAAGGAGGCAAATTATGGGTCGCGGAAGCTTTCGTCCAGCCAGAGCAGCACTCGAGTGATTACGAGGGCGCTAGAGTTGCTCAGAAGGACGCAGACAACATAATTCATAACCCTGTAACCAATATTGTCACCCTCGAAGCATTGACCAATGAGGATCACCAGACTCCTGTCCAACAATTACGCGTAACATTGACTGGTCCAACAACTTCTGGTAAATCCAGTCTACTTGGGAGTCTATCAACGGCTACACTAGACAATGGGCGGGGTAAAAGTCGACTCAGCCTCCTGAAACATCGACACGAAATTGTAAGCGGCATGACCTCCTCTGTTACGCAGGAGCTTGTTGGATACCACGATGTCATTGACCAACAAGGGATGAGGACTTGCACGCAGGTGATCAGCTACGGAGCCGGGAATGTTTCGTCGTGGGTCGATATCCATGCATCTGCTGAAGATGGGAGGCTAGTTTTCATCTCTGACTCAGCGGGACATCTACGATTTCGTCGAACGACCGTTCGAGGCCTTGTCGGATGGGACCCGCATTGGACCCTACTCTGCATATCCGCGGATAGCACAGACGACTCCTCCGGCAGAAGTGGCGTGTCACTTAACCCAGGCGCTGCAGATTTAGATCTCTCGCAGGCTCACCTCCAACTCTGCCTGAACTTGGAACTGCCCCTAGTGGTCATCATCACCAAGTATGATCTCGCCACCAAATCTAGTCTTCGTCAAATCTTGTCCAAGGTATTGACGCCACTCAAGGACGCGGGGCGGAAGCCATGTATTATATCTGCACCGTCCAATACTGCGTCCGAGGCTGATCTCAATACCATTTCTGAAGGTGACCTTTTGCAGGCCGATGATATTGTTCGAACATTGCAGGAATCACCCCTCAATGCTGTTCCGATCATCTTCACAAGCGCAGTGAACGGGACTGGTATCAATAAGCTTCATGCGTTCTTGCGGGAGCTCCCTTTACCTGCCATCCAATCACCAGCACCAGGAGCCCCCCGCACTCTGTTCTATGTCGAGGATATCTATAGCAGCGTTGCAGCGCCTTCCAAATCCCTGTCTCTTGCGAGTGGATCACTTGATCAGCCTGCCATCATAGGAGGCCATCTTCGCCACGGAACGCTAAACATAGGCGACGAGTTTCTTCTCGGGCCGTATCCCATAGATACTGGGTCTGATGACAGCGATAGTGGGAGTGGAAGAGCATCTACCCGCATCTCCCCTGTGCCAACATCGCGCTCGTTTCCCGGTGCTCTCCACAAGACTCAGCCTGGGAACCACCCCTCGCTGCGGTCCGGAGCGTTTGCCCATGATAAAAACGTGGAATGGCGACGGGTACGCATCGCATCTCTGCGGAATCTGCGTCTTCCAGTGAGGACTCTGCACGCTGGCCAGGTTGGCACCATGGGAATTGTGCCCGTAGATCTGCCTATTGCGAGCCCTGCTCTAGTCAGGATAAGAAAAGGAATGGTAATTCAAAGTGGAGGCGCCAAGGCAAATCGAATTCTCTCTGTGAGATTCAGCGGCGCTAACGCTACGGCAGTAATGGCCTTGACAGTAGGAAGCGCAGTAGTTGTGTATGTTGCCAGTGTGAGAGCTTCTGCCAAAGTGGTGTCCGTTGCGGCCGAAACGGGCTCCCACGATTCAAACACTCCCGCTCCCAGCGTCTTCGAGGACGACGACGATGATGCAGCATTCGGGTTCGGGTTCGGGTTCGAGGATGAAAACACGAGTGGGGCATCGGCTGCACTACCTCTAGCAAGCGCAACCATGGTCACGTTCCAATTCATCGCTTCAAGGGAGTTCGTCGAGATGGATGCTAAAGTGTTAGTCTTGCCAGGCGGTGGCCCAGGCCTGTTTGGTGGTACAGAGAGGGGCGAGAAGGGAGTGGCTGGTCTAGAGGGTTTCGTGGGAAGAGTGATTGAGGGGTCTGGTTAGTTGTGGTGGAGTCTTTTTTTCTTTTGATTTTCATCTGCATTCCAATCTTTCGCCTGTCGTTATGATATTTAGAGTTTTGGGGCGTTGATAAAATCTAGCGTTGCATAGCCTTATCTCTTGCAATTATCGTCATAGGGATCTGAAAAGACGTAATGCATGCTGTTGAAATGGCATATTACAACGGGACTGTGATTCTGTTCGTCTTCGCCGAAATGACCTTGAAAAGATCTATAAGCTAGAATGAGTGGGCGCCGCTCCGGCATTCTTGTAGTTCTGTAAGATTTAGGCTACTTGATCTTAACGTGAAATTACTATTTGATATCATCACGCGCCATGCCAATTGCCTGTGTAGGGCTTCAAAGTTTACATCTACAGCGTACTCAATCAACAACGTATTGGGCCGCTTTCACGCCACTGTATCAGTGTATGCATATGTATACAAGTTGATGTCTGAGTGCCAAATGCAAAACTGTTAGCAACCTATTCTTAGCTTAACCCTTATATCTGGTCAGTAATAGAACCAAGAAAGATTATGCCTTTAGATTGTGTGTTTTGATTTTGTCCTACTGAACAGTAGCAGATGCTTCCCAGCCTCATAATACATGTTTCCTCGCTTATCGAGGGAAATAGAGCAATCTCGTGCTTCCGCTGTGGTATACCCATTGACTCCTAATTCAATTCCGTCGTCCACAATCCACTATCACTTCCCATCATTATCATTCAATCATCCAATCATTTTTTACCGTCTTGCCGTATCACTCCTTCGGTGCATCACACAGCGGCACATACCGCACACCATATAACTTCTGCCTCTCCACTCTCCCATCTGGCATCTTATCCACGACAAAGATATACTGATCACCATTCTCTTCAACTGGAACGAACAAGCGTCCCGGCGCCTTCAGCTGCCGCGTCAACTCTTCATGGTGCTCTGCGGCCGCAGCACCAACATGGATAGCGTCGTACGGCGCGCCCTCCGCCCACCCTCTCCTCCCATCCGCCTTTATAAACTTGACAACGCTATCTTCCAGCATCTTTGTGCCCTCGAAGGATTTCTTGAAGTTGGACTCCGAGAGCGACACTAGCGGCTGGATGTGATCAACGCCGATGACGCTGCCGCCGGGAGAGACGAGGTGTGCGAGCACGGCGGTGAGGTACCCTGAGCCAGACCCGATGTCCAGGACGCGCGCCCCTGGGGTGAGGAAGGGGAGGAGCGTGCAGCAGGCCGAGGCGTGCATGTGCGGTGCTGAGATGGTGGCGGCGTGGCCGATGGATTGGGGTGAATCTTGGTAAGGGGAGTGCGGGGCGAAGTCGGCACGGTCGACCTAGGAGATCAACATTGGTATTAGCTCTGTATGTATTTCTACCAGGGAGAGGATGGCTGGCGGGGGAAGTATACTTTCAGCATGGCTTCTTTAACGCGGTCTGAATCGATGAGGCCATTCCGCGCGAGGTTGTTGATGAGAGCTTCGTTCGTGGTGCCGGAGCTTCGCCAGGCCATTGTGATGGCTCGAGTAGTATGTGTAACCGTTGGGCCGCGTATGGAGCGGAACAGGGGCGTCAGGAATGGCAATGTGACGGCTGCGAGGGCGACAAAGAGGACAAGGTATGAAGGCGTGGTGGTTCTGGGAAGCGTTTTGGAGACTTGGATTCCAATCGGGTTGGCGATGGGGGAGTGCAGACAGGAGGAAGTTGTGGGACGTGGTGGCGTTACACGGGAGGAGGTTAGTGGAATGAGGTGGGATGAGGTGGAGGGGTGCGTGTGAATGCCATATGCTCATAGGGCTGGAATCCGGGGTAGCACGCACGGACCATTTCTACGCGGAGTGTTTCCGCCCTCCAGTTTCTTGTCGACAACACCAACCGACCTCCCCGCAACTTCACAACCACCCACAATGGATACCCTCACACCCTCGGACCTCTTCTCTCCCTCAAAAGCCCGCCAGCAACGCGCTCAAGCGCAAGACTGGGCACATATAGACAGCTGGCTGCAGTATAAATATGCTGGCCGCACAATTCCAACGTTCGAGCGAAACGACGAGACGCTGAAAGTGCTGCGCGAGCTTTCTGTGGCGAATGAGCGAGCAGACGAGGAGAGAGCTATACAGGAGAGGTTGGAGAGAGAGGCATTGAAAGAGCTGGATGAGGTACGATCATGAGTGGAGGAGGGGGGAGTGGATGGATAACTACAGTGATTGACGGATAGACTTTGCTAATGCTGAGCAGCGCACCATCCACGAAGATGACGCCCAGATCCTCGCCACGCTCGCCGCTGCCCTCACACCCACGGGCACCGCCTCTCTGCATGCACTCGCGTCCACATCCATCGCGCTACACACGCCTACGCCGACCCCAGAGACTCTAGCACACTCGCTCATCCACCACACATCCGTGTCGCAGACCCTCACCAACCAACTTTTACACATTCAAACACTACAGGCATACCTCTCAAAACAACATTCCCTCCTCCGCACACAGCTATCAGACCTCCAATCCAACCCCGCCTTCGCACCACCACCCGCTCTCCAACGGCAGACCGCCGAGCAAGTCCGACAGACCAAACACCTGCGGACCAAGATAAGGGAATGCGAGGACAAGCTCTCGTCTCTGCAGCTTACCCAGCAGCAACGGCAGAGGAGTGGCAGCAGCAGTGCTGGAAGGGGCGCAGACGTGGGGTCAGCGGAGGCAATAGCGCAGATGCTGGAGCAGCAGAAAGGGGTCCATGAGCTGAGAGATAAGGTTGAGGCGTTGGAAAAGGAAGTTGAGATGTACGGGGGTTTGCCTGCGGATAAGGAGAGTGCAAGGAAAGAGGTGGGCAGGTTGGAGGTCGAGATGGATAAAGTGAGACGGAGGAGGGATGCTCTGTTTGAGGGATTGGTTGGGTGAATGGATAGACGATACTGCGATATGAAATAAATCAAGAACTGAGTGGGTTCAAGGTCAGCGGCCGACTACGCAGTGTATCGTAGATGAAGAGGAGGTTCATCGCAAATGCTGTATGCCTTTGTAGCTTCGCCCTCCTCCCTCATAGTTATGTATACAGCACGTTCCCACCCACCCCCAAGAGAACCTTTTTACATGCCAGATGATCTAGATGGAACTGCAGGACAAAAGGATAAATACTCTCCTACACCAGCCCTCTGTATCTACCAGGAGCTAGTTTTAGTAGCATTACGGCTGCTACAGTATTTTTTTTGTAGCTGACAATATGCTCTGTACAGTAGTTTGTGCGAATAAAACTCAATGTAATTAGCCGACTATGCATGTCCTAGGAAAGAATAAAGCTCTAAGAACTTGCCCTACAGGTACAAACCAGCTATTCTTAAAACGCACACGTTACGAGCGTGCAACAAGTATTATTAAAGCTTGGCATACCTATCACCTAGCCCCATACAGCTCTAACGAAAGCTTCAATTCTCGAATTCATTGCATCCGCTGGGCAAAGGCTGAAAAGCAGAATCACGTGCCCTCTGCGCTTTGCAAATTCCAATTTATTTCGACCCAAACTCTCCACTAATTAAACCCAACAACAGCGTCCGCGCCAACGCTCGCCCCGACACTTCAAATATCAAAGCAAATACACCTCCACCCACTCGAGGAACAAAAATGTCGGATCCGAGCCCATTGACAAACGAGCTCGAAGGTGCACATCCGGCGCCAATCCTTGGTAGCGCATCGAATTCTCAACTCGGTAGGTAATTCCCTATCAAAAGTGATTCGAAGAGTCGTGATGTATGGAAACTAAATACAATTTTTCAGAGCGTGAACAACATACACACACGCAAACACCCACCTTATCACCGACCACATCACATGACCCCACCTCTAAGCCATCCTCTTCGTCCCAGCCCCAGCCTTGCTCCAACCCCTCCTGCTCTACCCCTTCCGCCTCTGAATCATCACTCAAGTCCTGCCCGCGGTGCCACATAACGACCTACTGCAGCCGCGATTGCCTGAAAGCCGACTTCAAAAAGCACAAGAAAGTCTGTGCGGAGCTGGCGCAAAAGTACTCGGAGAAAGCGGATATTAAGATGGCGACGAGGAGCGTACCGAAGAAGGAGGGGCATAGGGGCGGGTTGCAAAAGTGGCAGTTTGATACGTGATGGAGGGGGGATAGGGAGGAGGGAGCGAGAGACGAGAGAGAGGAGAGAGGAGAAGTAGGAGTTGAGGGTTTGCCTTAACATGTGAAGTTGGGACAAGTTCTTGTTTCGAGTGTAGAGTGTGGTGCATATCAAGGCATGTAACTCATCGTCAGATCCCATTTTTCTCTCCATCTTGGACGTCGTTATCGTCTGATACATGCTCTTGTACTTGTATGCGCTTTTTCCTATCCCATATCCCATATCCCATGTCCCACATATCCCCGACACACAAAACACTTCATCCCAATGAGCAAGTAGTTCCTCCTTCCATTTCTTACCTCAATCTATGCTCTCAGTCGTTACTCACATTCCCTCAATTCCCCTCCCGCGCTCCAAAATCTCCGCCTTCAGCCTCTCTACGACTTCCCTACCCAGCCACCTCAACCTCCCATCCGCCCTGCCTGCCCCCTCCGCCCACTCAAACACGCCTCGCAACTCCCACAACTCCTCCGTCTTCCAACTCCGTCCCAGTCTGTTCAACACGAGTCTCGTATCTACACTCGTTGTCCCAGTATCTAGGAACGTCGAACTATACGGATCGACGGGAAGAATGAGGCCGATATCCGCTTTCTCGAATTCGCGGAGAGCGGGCAGGGAGAAGAGCCAGTCCCACATCAGTCGCGTGGTGCGAGAGGATTGCGCGTCGTTGAGTGCAACAAGCGTGGCGCTGAAGGTCGAGGCGTACATTTCATGTGCGCTGCGGCGGCGGACGTGCACTGTCTGATTTGCTTGGAAGGTCTGCAAATGCAGGGAGTTGTTTACGAAGTCAAGAGTTGTAGGCCAGTATGCTACGTCACCTGTCTCGATTCGCTCGATAGAATGCAGTTCGGGGAGGAGACACGGGGCGATGAGTTTGCGCGGCTCGCCGGTTTTTAGGAGGCAGGTAACGGCCATGGAGGTTGCGCGCCCTGTGTCTACGTCGCGTACGATGAGACACCGTGGTTCGGCTGCGAGAACCCAGAAATGGCGGAAGGCTTGGAGGTGTGCGCGCGAGTCTTGTACATCCGCGGGGTAAAGCGGGTAGAAGGCGCAGATGAGCGAGGCGATGGCTTTGTTAGACGTGCTGAACGTATGCGTACCACCTGCAATGAATAGCACGCCGAAGGCCATGTGTGCTGCGAGGTGGGATCCGTATGGCGTGTCCGGTCCAACTCTTCCATGGAGAAAGCGTAAACGGCGGAACACGTCGAGGTCGCCTGTCCCTGCCATGACGGTGGCGGCAGAGAGTGCAATCAGGTCTTGACAGTTGCGGACTGTGTTGCGTGCAAGCTTGGAGTCGTAACGAAGCGCAGGAATTTTGCAGATACGGATGAATTGGTCGAGATATCTGATTAGGAAGTCGCGAACCTGGATATTGCCTGTGCCCGCATGCTTGAGTGATATGCTCCATAGCAGCCCTGCAATGATGTTGAAGAAAGGCATTTGATCGCTACGAAGTTTAAAAATATTCGTCAAGTCGTAGTCGTCCCTGTACTCGACAGGAAGATTTTTGGTCATCCATTCTTTGTCTGCTTCAATGTTGTCCCACATGATGAGATGCTTTGCGAGTGTGCGGAGCAGGAATATGTCAGGCCGTACATAGTCGAACTGAGGAAGCGTGTCTGGAATGTCGACCTTGCGGGCGACCGCTTCATCGTGCGTTTTCATGAAGATGAGAGCAACTGCAATGACCGCACCCGCAGTTGCTTGGTCAAGAATGTGAACAATGTCGACCGGCTTAGGTGCAACAGCAACTGACATTAGGCGCTCAACAATCCGCATGTCATGAAGTCCTTGCAGATCTTTGCCCTTGCCTAGATTGATGAAACCCAAAGCAAACCCAGCAGCTAGCCTATATGCTTCATCGCGTAGTGTGTCTGGTGGCTCGGATGGATCAATTTCGTCCACGTGCTCAATTTCAGAGAGCATTACTTCACTCATTCGTCGATGCTGGGTATTGTAATACAGCAAACCAATACCCATTAGGCCCGTGGTTTGGGTGTATGGTGAAAGATTGAGTTCTGCTGCACCGGGCGGCAACATCCGAGTAACGTGGACCGACAGGAGTCGTGTGACGAGGGTATCCATGGTGCCCATGAATGAGGCAGACAATCCCAGAAGCAGCCCGACAGAAGTCATGGTATGCTTCGGAGTGAGGTACTTGAATGAAAGCCACTTGGCAATAGTCTTCAAATGGCCGTTAAGTCCAAGTCCAAGCAAAAGACCCGCGTGTTTGTTTGTAAGCTCCTGGGGTTTATTGTACATAATCCAGGAAGTGTCAATGCCCTGGGCGTCGCGAGAGATGCTGAGACCAGCAGCAACGCCAGCATTGAAGAAAGCCCAGAAGTACTTCTCTTCGGAATAGTTTGCACGTTCGGCGGTGACAACATTGCCCATCGGTTTCATGAGGCATGAAGTGGAGAATCCGTAGAGCGGATATTTCTCAGTGAGTAGAGGTTTCTTGCTACTAAACTTAACCATTGAGCTTCCGACTGGCAGTGAGAAAGTCCGGACCATGACCCATTGCATCAGAGTCTTCTGCCCTTCAAGTATGGCGGCCTCCTCTGCTCTATTGTCCGGTCGATACTCCGCCACGGACTGCTTCAGAGGTTCCAAAAGGGCGTGTGCTTCCATGAATCGTCGGTCCTCATGGAAAATTAATCGTGTGACATAGTGGCGCTCTACTTCTGCAACGGACTGAATAGGCTCTGGTCGATCGACGCCTTGGCATATTGTATGAACGTCTCGTGCTGCACCTGAGTAGTAGAGCGATGACTGGATCCCCGACATTGCATTTGATTGGTTTTGATGGATGTCATGAATGAACTCATTATTCGGTGTCAGACTCAGATCAAGATCTTCCCTCTGAACCAATTTGAGTAGCGAGCTAGACCAAGTGGTGGGAGGATTCGCTTGACACCTTGTGATTGCTTCCATCAGAGGCGCTTTCGCGGCTTCTGGTAGTGTAGCAAGCATCCCCCTGGTGATTCCGCATCGCTCGATTAGTTCGACTGTCTTCCGAGAATTCGACAGATGGTCAATTTCCTGAAAGAACTTGTGTAGAGCAACTGTTCGAGGAGTGACCCCGGAGATGACCTCATTGATATTGACTGAGGAATGAGGCGAAGCCTTGGACTTCCGAATGAGCATCTCAAGTGTGGGGAAAGGAAGAAACGAGCGGGATCGTAACATTGTACTGATCCAACCGAGAATCGATGGAGGTGAGTCCCATGGCTGCACATGCAGTCGTATGTTAGACTTGAAGCTTGATTCCTCAAAATGCCATTGCTGAGTCGACGCGCCCTCAAGGTCATAATAGCCACCCTGCCTCCAGCTCCAAGAGTCCCAGTTTAACCAATGTCCCAGCTGGGCTAGCACTGGAGCAAGGTTACCGACTTCGGCTGTCGAGAAGCTTGGCAGGAGAATGTCGAGTTTGCGTTCCTCGCGGAGAAGATGAAGAGTCACCACAATTTCTGAGAGACAGGAGATGCGCAGGTCTTGCTTCTCGGAAGTCGAAAGACGCTTCCAGTGATCGTTGGTCGCTTTGCCGATCGGAGATTGAACGAACTGGCGGGCACGTTCGACGCAGGATAATATTAGGTCATGCTTTCCTTTAACCTGCTGCGATATTGTCGGTGTTTGTAGGCTTGATACCCGGTGTGACGGAGGGCTCATCGTTGCGGATGAAGGGCGTGATTGCTGCACCCATGACCAAGCTGTCGATTCCCAACTCTTCGCGTGTGTCCGCGCCTCTTGCCGACTACACATTAGACGCCATGCTTCGTCATCTACGACTTCATCAGGCTTTGCTTGGGACGACGGCCGTCCGGAACTTCGTCTCTGCCTTGATCTCTCACGTTTGATAGGCTTCACCGTTTTGCCTTCCACGAAGGGCACTGCTAATGTAAAGAGAGTCGTCACGAACGCTATCCAATCTCCACTGGCTTGCGCACTAAGATCGGGCGAGAGATATTGGCGGATGCTCCACCAAATCTCAAGGAGAAATTCGCCAGCATAGTTGGACAGTATGGTGGACAAAACTTGGAACAGGTGAGCCACAAACGGATCCTCAGGTAATAGAGGAAATCTGATGCGATGTCTTCTGGACTCCCCATCCACAATGTCGAACGCTCCACCATGCGAAGCAGAAAGCATTCGCCGAAGTGGCTTTTGCGCGTTAATAGTCCTCTTCAGTCCGGCTGTCGCTCTCATTTGATCATCTCGAAGGACCGCGTACGGGTTGAAGAGTCTAAGAGAACTAAGGGTGATTTTAAAAGGCAAGTGAGTCCCCCAGCCAGCCGTCAACGACAGACACGGCTCGCGAGGGTCTGACGAAGTGAGACGGACCACTCGCTCGACATGGCCATCGAACAGCTTAATTACATCTAGGGTATTCTCCATTTCCCGCGTCTTGATGAATCTCGGTACACATGCGTATCGAGGAGCAGCAGTGCTCAACTTGGGCTGTGAAGAGATGGCCGGCAATCTTTTGCGCGTAATGGCAAGTTCGCATTCTAACGGGTTCTGTAAAGAGGAATGCATGATATATACATGAAGTCTTCGTTCGTGGAGAGTAGCGGAATTAAACGGCGCTGTTAAGGCAAACACCTTCGATGCAGTCTGTGCATGTCGATTTAGTCGCAAAAAAGAGGCAAATTCCGACTCTAATGAGAATGGCTGTGTCCGTACCTGGGATTCTGGACCTGCAGGATTCATACTGAATAGGCCGCTCTTCAGATACTTCTCGGCTGATATTTCAGCAACTGGACTCATGACTAGCTCCTTGCGGAGTCCATCCATGGGCTCTTGGTCAAAGCCAACATCAGGAGGCGAAAACAAATCGTCGAGTTCATCAAAGTCCTCCAAAGTATCAAACGTGTCTTCATCCATAATGTCTTCGAGCGTGTCATCGACCGAAGCACCACCCATGCTCATTCGCGACACGATACTGCCAGGCGTTGAGGCCCGATTACGCGACTGGGAAAAGCCACCAAAGCTCATTCTTTCGTTCCCAAGAGAATGGCGGCTTCGTTGACTAGCCCCAAAACTTGCTCCGAAGCTTGCACCTAGACTGTTGCGATGTGTTGCAAGGTCCTGAAATGCGGACTTGTCGAAGCTGGTGGACAGCTCTGCCCTCGAAAGCAGAGAGCTGACTCGCCTCGACTCCTTGGGCAATCGCGACATGTCGAAATCAGGATTCAATTGCGAAGCAAGGGCATCTTCTACCGCCTGATCTGAGAGTCTCTCTTTGGACTGAGAAGAGACATCGAATGACGATGCGGGTGCTTTACCGCGAACTGCACCACCAAAGCTTTCACGCATACGGTCGGTACCCCGGAGAGCCGGTGTCGTGGCGCCCGTACCTGGCGCCGTTGGGCCATATGAGCTACGACGTCGGACTTTGTGTCCCGCTTGCGAGATGTGCTGTTTGCGAGAGGCTGATATGGACTTGGGCTCGAGGTAAGCTGCTGACCAGATGGTGAAGGCATTGGACTCATAGTTGGCCGTGACTACTAATATTAGCGGCTTGTCATTGCCACTCTGGTCAAAGCGAATCTCGTTTCGAGGAGACACATAGATGATCTCTTCGGCCTTGTCAATGGGCTCCAATCTTCGATGTCCTGAACCGTTGGTAGTCAGCAGGCCGCCTCGCTCATTCCCTGTGACAACGTGAACGACTAGCCCTAGTTCAGACAGAGGGTCTGTGAAAGAGAAGACTCTCGGTAGTCCTTCTGTGCTTGCGGCGGCGGAGTTCTTGCTCAGCTCTTCCAGGAATAGCGAGTTGGCAGAACCAGCTTTGAGAGTCTTTGGAGCTCTTGACACGCCCAGAGAAGAGCCCTGGCGACGTTGTTGAGATTGAGGCTGGGAGAAGCTCTGATTGAAAGTCTGAGACAAAAAAGACTGAGTGTTTGTCAGAAATGAGTTGGGCGGAGCGGAGGGCATTTGCGGGGTGGGAGCGATGGGGTTTGGGCGTGCTATCTTCCTCTGAAGTAGGAGGCCTCGCGCGGCAGGGAACGCCCTCTCCACCTCGAACGGGAGATTGACTATGTGCGTGGCACCAGATAGGAAGAAGACATGTGCCTGCGACTTGAGGAAGACAACCAAGGCGCGAGACTTGACCTGAACGGTGTGTGGGGGGTGGTTATTGGGAGCACCTGGGTCGGTAGTTGGCTGCGTCCCTTGGCTAAGAAACGCCTTGGACTGGTCATTTCCACTGTAGTCTGCGGCACCTAGACCCTGCGAGACTGTGCTGGACGGCTCCTCGGTGAGAAACGTGGTGAGCAATGCCTGGATGACCCTCTCTTGCTCGACCTCGAAGTTGAAGATCTTGCGCACCACGCCGCCGCGCGACCAGACAACATGGAACTCTGTTGTGACCACCTCTTCCGTGACGCCCTCGCCATCGTCGTCGCCGTATGTCTCCCAGGTGTAGTCGTGCTCGGTGCTGTTTTCAGAGAGAATGGACTCGGCGATGAGGTACTGCAGCGCCGCGGGCTTATGGAGCCCAATGGACCGGAGAGCTGCCATGCGTGAGAGTGTGTTGCGGCATAGGGATGCGATTTGCGCGCAATTCTGGGGTGGAGGCGGCCGTTTCTAGGGTTGGGAATTTTCGTGGTGGGCAACGCGCATGTTTTGGTGGTCGCGCGCGTCGTGAACTTTCCCTCCGCATCACCTCCGACCACTTTTCTTTCACCCTTCACCAACACCACGCACCGAACGGCTCAGCATCGCCACGACACCTGATCCTCTGTTATCTTCTGAGAAGCTATCCCTCAGCCTGACCAAGAGGAAGGGCAAGGGCAGATACCGCCAGCGCAATCCCTTTGCCGTCTGTCCCAACTCTGCCCCAGCTGCGCGCCGCTTGCTCTCATCATGAAGCCAATCATCTCGACCGCTGGCAGGACGACCCAGCTCAGGTGCGACTGCCTGCCTAACAAGTCCCTCTTTTGGCTGCATAGTTGACCCACCCACCCCAGATACGAGCTCCCACACCGCGCCTACGATTCCAAGATCTACCCCGTCACAGCTCCCAATGGTTCGACCATCATACTATACGGACACGAGACAGGCGTGGGCGTGCTATGGCGGGGAGGGCGACCGCTGAAGAAGACAGCTCCGGCCCCAAAGCAGCCACCGAAGCCGCCTCCCAAGGTCAACGGGACGTCCAAAGATACCATTATGATTATAGATTCCGACGACGAGGCGCCTGCCCAGTCTGCGCCGCAGCCCCCCGAAGCTGCATTCGAGGACGAGGACGAGGAACTAGACCCAGACCACCCATACCCGTCCATCATCCAGCACCTGCGCCTGTCGCTGAACACCCAAGTTTTGCACATCGCTGTGCCCCAGATACCCACCATCTCTGTGCTGCGACCGGCCGACACAGTGCCCGCTATTTTCAGCAAGAAGATTGTCTTCACTGTCGCCTGCGCTGATTACAGCGTTCGCGTCATTACACTGCCCTTGAGCCCTCCGTCTAACGTTGCGAAAGAGGCTCCGTTCAACGCCAAATCGCAATGGGGCGAGGAAGTCCTCAAAGTATCGGCCCACCACGGACATCAGAGCATTCCCACTGGCGTCACTATGACATGGACCTCGCGGTCGGAGCCCACTCTGGATGGAGAGTCAGGAGAAGAGATGAATCTCGATGCCGAAGACGACGCTGGCTCGACTCCAGGGAGACGGCGGGCTCGCAGGAAGCAAAGCCGATCTCGCTCAGGTCGTCGCGCCGACGAAGGCTGGGACCTCCTTGTTGCTTCACATTCTACAGAGCTCGGCGGGCTGTTGAAGATCTGGCGCTTTGGCCTTACCGAAACCTCCATGAAATCCGCAAATCCCATTTCGGCCTACAAAACTCTGTCCCTTCGAAGGCCCGCCACTCGAGTAGTTTTCAACTCTGCACAGTACCCCAAACGCCGCCATTCGCAGCTTCTTATTACCGACGCCTCGGGCATCGCGCGCATTTATGATCCCTTTGCCCCGTCTGGCCTCATCCGACAGGCTTCTCGCATAGCTGATGCAAAGCCCGAGGCTGGCAGCTACGTTTCGATATTCAGAGCCACGTTCGAACATTCCAAATCTAATGCTCCTAGTCCGCCCATACTTGCCGCTCGTAAATCTATCATTGACGCCGCATGGGCGTCCGATGGTCATCACATCCTCGCTCTACTCAGGGATGGCGAATGGGGAATTTGGGATGTAAACCGGACAGGCCCGAGTCCACCCTCCGATCCGTCAGCGTTCTCTATTCGAGGATTTGTGGGCACGTCGGAGAGCAGCCGATCTAGCAGCGTCCCATCGAGCCCCAAAGGCCGCAATGGCCGTACCTCGCTGGTGCCTATGACGCCAAATACAAGACGGACCAAGGAAGAGGCTCTATTTCAAGGAGTTTGGACCAGCTCTTCAACCCCTAATCGAGGCGGTATCTCTGTTGCTTCTTTAGCCTCCACGACTGGAGGGGCAAGTGAAGACTCTGTGATTATCTGGTACGGCTCCGAGGTCTTCAGGATCCCCAACCTAGAAAAATTCTGGTCTCGCACTGCATCTGGAAGCAACAGTGGCTCCTTGTCTGGTCCAGGACTTTCCCAACTGCAAGGACTCGCTTTGCACGGAGAGGACATCACATCGATAAATCAGCTAGACACTACAACAAGAGACGCACGGATGGCTATTCCCAGGGATGTGGTAATATCTACCGACCACAGACTAATCATCATGGTGAATACGACTCAGCCACTTGGAAGGGACCTGAACGCTGCGTTCGCAAAGGAGCAGGCTGCAGAGGCAGAGGCAAGGAAAACCGACCAGGCGCTGCTAGCTCGAGGAGAGTTAGATCTTGGAGGAATGGGCCGTCTTCTTGAGGACATGGAGGAAGGTGGAAGTGCAAGTGGTCAACGCAGCATGGTGCTCGGCAACCCTCGCAAGGTTCTATTCGCTTCTTCGACTTCGTAATCGATTAGACGCTAGCTTCGCCACAGCGACGCGCTTCGGTCTACTCTTCTGGAGACATTGTCCGTAGTAAAAACGCCAAGGAGCCTGCATGGGGGGTCTATGTAACGTACCATCAAGAGGCTAATTCTCGCAACACCAGCACGGACTGTAGCAAGCATTAATGAACGAAGAGAGGGATGGGCGCAAGTATGTACTTACATTATGCAGATGACGATACCCTAGCCATGCAGGCTTGCGTAACAAAAGTTGAGCGCGATCTTGGCCTACCTATTAGGTTACGAGCTGGCCCAACAAACATGCTTCAACTAAGTTGAATAGCTTAGCTCGGGCGACTTGTCTTCTTGTTTTGTTTCATTCCAAAGCCCCCTTTCTTCAGCCCCGTACTCCTCCGTCCATCCCACAATTTTCGCGGCCTCAGGTGGAGCTCAGCGACCCGTCTCATTCCTGCTGCTCAGTATAGCCTCGCGATACATCAAACCCGCGTCCATCGCAGTCGCCGACTTACACGATCCTAGTAGGCCTCACAGCTGAACGGGGAACTTCGTCTGGATAGCTGCGAGGCGCATGCACGCTTCAATTTGCTTCTCCTCTAAGCTCTAAGCTGTATGCACCTGAGCGCGTCCTGAGGGAAAAGCGTAAGGACGGTGTGTGCGGTGAGGGGCACGCGCGGTATCGCTGTAATGGCGGCTCTCTGAAGAATCTCCGTTGTGGAGTTGAGGAGGGCGTGGTATCGTGTGGAGGGCGGGTGTGTGCTACATATACGTGTTTTGTGATGCTAGGTGATGTTAAGTGAATCATTGAAAGGGAACTATGGGTGTATAAATTCGTGTACAATGTCCATGTGATCCCATATCAGCTTTGTTTGTAGACTCATTCGTTCCACCCATTGTACTCACGTCCCTCTTGTATACATTATTATTACAAACCATCCAAGCCCTCTTATCTCATCAACCCTTTCCCTTTCCTCATATCTCCTCCGCCCACCACTTAGTCCTCCTCCTCTTCGGCTCGACCCACTCCCACCCTGGCCCAACCCACACCCTCCCCTTCCCATCTGCCACTAATCCCGCCTTCCCAGCCCACCACCCCTCCCTCACTTTCTCCGCAACCTTCTCATCATCGATTGAGCATACAACATCATGAGGAAACAAACCTCTGGGCCCGCGTCGATGGTGCAGAGAGGCTTGCCAGTAGTGTACTTGTGGGGAGGGATCGGAGTGTGTGGGGTAGGGCAAGTGCGTGGGTGAGGGTATGTAAGAAGTGGCGTCAACGAGGATGTCGAAGGGGTGGAGGGGGAGGTGGCCAACTTCGTGGGTTGTGTAGGGAGTAAGAGCGACGTAGATCTTGTTGTGGAGGGGTGGTGGGGGTGCGGGAGATGGTGGAGGGGGTGGGGTCTGGAAATATGAGTCTGGTTCTGGAGGGGCTGGAGGGGCTGGAGGGGCGTTGTTTGAGGGGTGTCGCGGCAGCGGTGGTGATTGGCCGTTATTGTTGTTGTAGGGAGTATATTGTTTCTCTCCTATAGAAGGCTTGCGTGGCGTTTTGTAGGGTGGTTCCGTTGGCGAGGTAGGCGACTGGTAAGTAAAGGGTGTGTATGGTGGTTGTGCCGACGATTGTGGTGGAGGCGGTGCCTGGTAGAATGGTTTCCATCCCTGATCGGTTGTTGGAGGTGGTGGCGGAGGCTGATGAGTGGACGGTGTCCTACCCCTTGGAGACGATGCGTTATCTAAGTCCTTTGCAGGAGGAGCAGGTGGCGGAGGTGGCGGCGGTGGTGCATAGGTATATTGTTTCCGGTCCTTCTTCGTCTCCGGAAACGGAGTCTTACCGTCCTCCATCGTTGGCGGCTGATATGGCTTATATGTATACGGCTTTCTCTCTCTTTCGGTTCTAGGAGATGAGGCGTTGTTTCTGTCATCCGTTGTTGGATACGGCGTCGAAGGACTACTTGTTGATGGTGGTGCTTGAGAGCTATTTGGTGCTGGCTTCCTCTTCACATTCAAGGGCTCATCTTTCGGTGTGGGCGAGAATCCGTAGAGAGGTCTAGAGTGCTCCTGGAACGGTCCTCTAGCATGTAGGTGCTCAGTGTTTGGCTCTGTCTTTGCAGGTCCAGGATCAGTAAATACACGTTTCTCAAACGTTGGGCGACTGGGCTGCGGTTGCGGTTTTGGTGGTGCTGTTTGCTCCGTTGTCGTATATGGAGGAGGTGCCGTATAGAAGTTGTAGGCATTCGCTTGCGGATATGGATTAGGAGGTGAAGGAGGCGTTGGTGCATCGTACGGATCCGAACCGTACGGCTTGGTGAAATCGTACGACTGTGGAAATGAATAAGCAGAGGTAGGCGGCTCTCTATTGTCACTGCTCGATTTCGGAGGCTCTAGACTTAACGCAATCGACACGATGGAAGACTGTGTAGCCGTGGCTCTGTCGATTGGCGGTGGCGTGTAGACGAGCTGGGACACTGATGGTGCTGGGAGCATGTACAGGTTTGGTGGTTTGAGTGTTGATCCAGGTCCTGGCTCGGCCTTTTCGTCGGAGTTATTCTGTTTGATCTTTTCGGTCTCTCTTTCCCTCTCTTTAACTTTGTCGTTGTCTTTCTTCTCCTTCTCCGCTTTGCTTCTCAGTTTCGTCGTTTCTTTCTTCGCTTTTTCGACTTCACCCAAGGCTTCGTTCAGTGCTCGGCTCTGCGATGCAACGACTCGTATGAACGCTTTGCGCTCCGATTGAAGTTGGTCCATAAGTTCTTTGTTTGGTGATTTCTATTATCAGAAATTCAAAATTAGTTTTAACTTTCAACGTAGGAGTAGGTTCTTGTTAGATGCTGCGTACGTACTGTCTTTGCCATCTCAATATTCAGCGTAACTAGTAGCAAATTCAACGTACTCTTCGACGAATCCAGCAAACTCCTCAATACATTAATTCGACTTTTCTGAAAGATGAATCGGACACGTTTGAAGAAAGGGAGTGAGTCTGTTAGGGATGATGAAGGAGTAGGTGAGGGTTTGAGAGAGACCATAAGACCCGCAGCTTCTTCGTAGACCATGCTACATTGCTCGATGAGTTGAGGGAGCGTGTTTATGACCGATTGGATGATGGTAGAGCCGACAGCTTTGGCTCCATCTTCAAGGCTGGAGTGGATCAGGCGGAGAATCTGGTGATAGTCAGCCATCTCGTACAAGTTTCGAGATAGTCAATGCTGGTGGTCGTTGAATAAAAGCTTATTAAAACGTAACTGACCTGGGAGAAGCATGCCATCTCATTACTGATGTACCGCACATCCTAAATGGTATGAAAATCAGCATATAGCACATAACTGTATAGCGCCCATCGACACCTTGTAGCAAAAACAGGGAATTTATACATGTTAGTCAGGCTTCTATAGACGTCCTATTGGTAGATACAGTAGGAATTGGTAGAGGCAAGTTCAATCTTCTACCCTCTACCCTCTAGCCAAATATGTTTGACTGTTCTTCGAGCAGGCCTTGGTGGGGACAACATGGACACGATGGAGTACCTTAGAATCTGCTTACCCGCCCAGCTGAGCCTAGCTCGTCCGCGACATCGTTCATCGACACCGAGATCTTGATGGCGGCAGTCGCAACACCTGCGATGCTTGCCACGATTTCCAGACCCGACATTTTCGAACAGACAGACAGCCTTCTGTTGTCTGAGGAGGATAAATGATAGATAATGGATGCAAAGCTGCAATTTCTGGGGCTGTTGAACTCACGAGGCCTTGGCATTCTTAGGCTTTCAGCCACCCGAGGCTGCTCGCATCTAGGCTCCACGACCGAACATCCAAGGAGCGTTGTGCAATACCAGCAGTCACCCTGCCTTACCTCTACCCTATTGGCAGACCCAGATTTGACAGTCCGCCCTGCCAGAGCGGTTATAGACCAGCAAGCCTTTTCACGATAATCAAAGGACATCATCTGTGGAAACATGGAACCCCTGAGCGTCTCAGCTAGCGTTGCGGGCCTCCTCAGTCTCATGATCCAACTTGTTCAACTTAGCACGAACTACGCCACGAAGAATGCGCAGATATACGACTTCATTGCGGAGGCTAATGCGCTTGCAGACGTTCTGAAGCGGTTGAAAGAATTTTTAGATGCTCAACAGACCGTTAATTCGTCATTCAACCAAGTATCGGTCTTCGTTGCCGCCAACACGATATGCAAGATCAAGCTTCAAGAGCTCCTCCAGAAGCTGCAAAAAACTGTCCTCCGAACAAACAGGATAAAAAAGGCCTTGGATAGTGTTGTCTGGCCATTAACTGAGAAAGAGCACCGAGATACTGTTGCGGATATCCACCGTTATACTCACATTTTTCAGTTTGCATTGACTGTTGAAGGCTGCTCTCTGTTGGCGAAGTCTTCGACAGAAGTTATGGAGTCACTGAAAGAGCAGTCCCAGAAGCTAGTGGAAACGAAAAAGTTGTGCGGTGCGATCCCAGATCTTGTGACACAGGTGGAGTCGTCCTTGAATCAAATCTCAAACATCCAGGCGGCAGTGCAACTTTTGGCCGGTAAGATAACCGAATTGGATTCCATATCACGAAATGTATCTGATATCAAAATATCTATCGATGGTGAGACCGATCTTTACTAGTTATGACAGAGGCTAACTCGTACATCCAGCTCATAAAGCCAAAGAAGACAGTCGACGAGGCGAGAAAGAACATAGACAAGTTCTTTCTTGGCTATCTTCTCTCTCTTTTGAAGCCAAGCAGCGGCAATTATCCGAGCAGCATCAACGTGGAACAGGTCTTTGGCTTCTCAAGGACGCGACCTTCATAAGCTGGAAAGACGGACCCAAGGATTCCGTATTATGGTGCTCTGGAATTCCAGGCGCTGGCAAGACGTTTATGGCGTCTTTAGTAATTGATGCGCTACAGGCCGAAAATAAGAACGTATCTTACATTTATGCGGATTACAAGTCCCAATATCAGCAGACTGCTCTCGGCTACCTGTCTAGTATTACACGTCAATTAGCGCTGCAAAATCCAAAACTCCTAGAGCTCGCCATAACCTGGTTCCATCGTCGAATCGCAAAGTCCACTTTAGACGACCCCCCACCTTTAACTTTCAATGAGCATTTCGAGCTTCTCCAACAGTTCTCAGCCCACGCGGATCATGTATTCATCCTCGTTGACGCTGTTGATGAAATACCAGGAATCGACGAAAAGGAGTGTAGCGACATTCGGTTTGAACTTTTGCAGGCGCTTGCGAAGCTGAAATATGCCTCGCTATTCTGCACTTCTCGTCCGCATATCAGTGGTGCTCTTTATTTTGAGAAATTTGCGGAGATTAATATTGAGGCCACAAACGCGGATTTACGCACCTTTTTAGAGGCCAAAATATCTGCTTCAAGAAGGTTGAGTGGCTTCGTGTTAAAAGATGGTGCTTTGAAAGAGAAAATCGTGCAAACCATCACCGAAAAAGCTTCTGGGATGTTTCTGCTTGCCCGACTACAATTTGACCAAGTAATCACTGCCATCACAATTCGACAAATTCGACAGATGCTTCTTAAACTATCGAATCGACTTTTCGATATGTACCATCACACCCTCCAACGAATCGAACAACAATCGGCTGTAGAAGCAAATCTAGGAATACGTGCAATATCCTGGGTTGCCCATACGAAGCGACCATTGACAGTGTCGGAGTTTATTCAAGCTCTATCGATAGAGGAGGGAGACCAAACCTTAGATGACAGTGGAATCATCGACATCAGCATAATCTTGGAAGCCTGTGCGGGCCTACTCCATCTACAACCTCCATCAGATCTAGGTCTGAATGGTCCATTTCACATTGAAGAAACTATACATTTCGTTCATTACACGATGCAAGAGTATCTTTCGGTCCACAGAACCGACATGTTCCTTTCCAGCCATCGTGATATTGCGAATACTTGTCTCACTTACCTTTGTGTCGAAAACTTCCGGAAGGGTGTAATTCGCTGTTCTTACGATTTGCATCCAGCGTATTCGTCTCGCAACAATGACTTTCTTGCGTATGCGGCAGTATTTTGGCCAGCACATTCCATCTTCACCCACGATTCACTGAGGTATGACCTGATCAAGCTCTTAGTTTCCACGAAATATCCGAGTCTCACCAGAACCTGGCTTCAACTTGCCCTCCGGATTCCATTGAAAGGGACTTATTTAACCATCCCCCCGGGGTTTTGCGTTGCCGCTCTGGCCATTCATGGGGCTTCAAAGGCTCTCAAATTCGTTCTAGATGACGGAATATCTTTCAAAGTCAGATTTCGTGAAAAATGGACGCCAATGGAGATTGCGATAAAATACGGGCATCCATCATGCGTTGAGTTGCTGTTCTCATATGGCCTGAATGATGACCCTGAATGTAATCGTTCTTGGATAATGGCAACATTTATTGAATGCTATAGCTCCAAGAAACTCGAACTCTTCAACAGCCTCCTAGACAAGCACATTGATGTCATCAGACAGGCCGCCTACGCCGGGTTCGACACAGTGACTGTCTCCGAGCCTACGACTACCCCGCGTCCCTCCATACTCATCTCATCCGAAAATGAGGAATTAATTAGAAGGATGGTGAAGTCAGGCTGGGACCCTGACTTGGTCCACATTGCTCCCAATTGGTCTAGGAGAGTAAACCCGGAAGGTAATACAGAGCGGAGGACCATGTGGCAAGATGCCGTCGAACATGGGAATGAACATGTGCTCGAACTATTGATTAGTGCTGGCGCCAACGTCAACCAAATACTCCCAGACTTGAAGAGTACTCCACTTATATTAGCCATCCATCAAGGAAATGACCGGATGATAGAGAGATTACTAGAAGCTGGTGCAAACCCTAGTCCTCCCGGTAAACTATTCTATATACCCCTACGACTCGCTATAACATACCGAAATGCCTCCCTTGTTCATCGACTTTTGAAGTATGGAGCTGTCGTGAAGGATCCGACGAGTGAAGAAGAGGATCCATTCAGAATGGCTCTGGGCGATGTTCCGTCTAGGGCAAAAAATCCGATTGTGGAACAACTTCTTTATGGCTATCTGGGTTGCGCAGTCCCAACAAAAGAATTCACCTCGATCTTAGTCCATACCATCAACCAGGGTCAATTCGAAGTCGCTGAACAGCTCCTCACTGGAAGATACAAGAGCGATGGTCAGTTACAACCTAATGACATCTGGCTCTTGCTAGAGGCAGTCATTAAATATGAAGAGCGCCTCTCGACCGGAATGATCTCCCTTTGTTCTGCATGTGAATATCCAAATATTGACATATTCAGGTATGCCATGCGGTGGTGCAACTTTGGTGTTATGCTCCAGGTCTTAAAGGGCGAGCTAAAAGTCGGTAATTTTAAGGGATTTCAGACTCCTCTTATGGTAGCTTTCGCTTGCAAACAAAACTTATCTACCATTAACTGGGTGCTTCAACAAGGAATTAGGCCGAATACAGGCTTAGCTCGATTGGCCCTAGAATGGTGCTTATTGTCTGAGATGAGCATGCGCGACGCCTCATCGAGAACATTTGAGACGAGAGAACTACTTCTTCAATCATGCGACTTGAGAGCTGGCATCGAACCGCGATTCCCCTTTCCGTGGTTTACGACTGACAAAGTTCTTTCTCTCTGCCGATTCACAGACGATTCAGGATTCGCTGTCTTGAAAAATGCTATGCTCGGGGGTGTGCGTCCAATCGACATGAGCCCTGGAGTTTGCGCAATCTTAGGAGCTACGTCTCTTATAAGACGGGTTCCATTACACCATATCGAAGCAATGTTGAGCTCGATCATATTTGCTCTTGATGTCCACCCATCGGATGTAAAGAGGGATATTTCAAGACTAAAGTCTGCGATCTCTGGAGCCAGGTCTCATGAACCGCAACCCCCTTCAATCACCGAGTGCGAGGAAATGAGGGCTTGGTTTTCTGACATGGAACAGCTTACCCGATCTAGTAGTCCATCTACATCGAGGCTCAGACGATCTGCTTCATCCCCTGGGTTTTTCAAGACTGTGGACTCGAGCGGTAGTTCTACTAGTCGACGGCTAACGAAGAAAGCTCGAGTAATGAGTTTAGGTGGTCTCACTAGTCCAACGTGATATTGGCTCTCTGATGAGAAGTTGTAAAGAGAATATATGCATACCTATCAGCCAACAAGAGCTCAAGACAGCCAAGAGAAGTCATATAGAAAACGTTCCCATCTACCCCACTGAGTCTTATTGGCTGACAGCTCGTATATTTCGGGAGATTCACATCACCTCACTAATCTCATTGACAACAGGACGCCAAACAATTTAATCTCTTCATACCCCAGAACCTCTAATAAATCTCTTAGAAGCTCTTCGCTACTTCAGGACGCCTCTTCTCAATAGCCAGCACCATGTCGACATACTTCCTACCCAACGGTTCCTTCTTCCTAGCACTCAACAGCGCCGCAGACTTGAGCACATTCTTGATCTGCCGTCCATTCAATTCTATCTTTGCGAGCTCGTCCATATCCTTCTCACTCCAATCCTGAAGGTCCAGCTTCCTCAAGAACGTCTCCCAGATATGACGTCTTGATTCAGCGGTCAGATCTGGGTATGCCAGCGACACGTGGATTCTCGATTGAAATGCGGCGTCGATGTTGTCGATGCGGTTGGTGGTGAGGAAGAGAATGCCTTCATAGTACTCTAATGTACGTAGGAAGATACTAACGAGTTTGTTGCGCTCGAGATCGTGGGCTGAGCGCTTCTCAAGGAAGACGTCGCACTCATCGAGGAGGAGAACCGCGTTCCACTTAGCGATCATTTGCAAGATATTAGTGAGCTTGTATTCGACTTGATGGGGGTTAGAGCCAAGATCGCCGGAAGACATCATGTAGAGCGGCGCATGCATGTGCTCTGCCACCGATTCGGCGGTAAGGGTTTTGCCTACGCCCGGAGGTCCGCTCAGGAGCGTTACGAATCCCTTTCCTTTCCCGGCTACAACGTCATCGAAGGAGCTTGCTTCCATTGCTTGAGCCTCCGCAAAAGAGAGAATGAGATCTTTTTGGTCCTCTGGCAGGACAAGTGACTTGAAAGCATCATCGTCGAATTTGATCTCCGTGATTAGATCGATGTAGAAGAGTAGCCATTGCTTCTTCTTGAGCGAGTATCCCCGAACGCGAGGAGTGCAAATTAGTTGCAACTCCCTGGTCAGCTGCAGACGCTTCTCTTCTGCCTGCTTGCCGAAGATGTACATTTCGTCGCCTTGGTCGGCAGTGTCGGTGTTCTGGGATTCGACTTCTGGTTCTACCGCGCCTTCTTTACCCTCTAGAGGCTCGATCCAACCTACGTACTGAGGAGAGAAGTTTCGAAAGGTATCCGAGTCGACGATGATGCGACCAGAGCAGTGCGTGGGTACTTCTTTTCCTTCTCGATCCCAAGTAACTGCATAGCCTTCATATCTAGGGCCTGTCAGCCTGAAGTCTTGTGGTTCTTGATGGAGTTCGACTTACTCTTTGTAGTGACAGCCAGCTAGTTTCTCAAACACCTGACCACGCTTGATAAGAGCCTCCTCCAAAGCCTCTCTGTCCGGATGGAAAGAAATAGGGAATGCGCGTAATCCCTGGATGCTCGCGGTGCCTAAGAACTCAAAAATATTGATCGTCTCGATGCTTCTCCCAAAATGCGAACCATTCCAATCAATAGCTTCCGCAGTGAGTTGGTAGGCCATACCGCACTGAAGCTCAACATACTTCCCATTCCTTAGCTTTAGAGCCCCCGTGGCTCCCTTGTGCGACTTCGAATAAATCACTTCTCCGGGCTGGAAGATAGTCCATGCATGATCGTACGTCGTCACGCCCTGAGAAATATAATCATCAAACGCCTTCAGCACATCTTTGAGCTCCTCTTTGAGGACATCGTAGAGGAGCTCGAGATGCTCTTCCGTGACGTCGTCGATGTCTTTCCTCTCTCTGTACTCGAGGAGTTTGGACCAGCGGTGAACGAAGGGCTGAAAGGGGGCCTCAAATTCGAGACGCTTGAGCTCGCAGCAGACCCCCGGGTAGTCAGCGAGGATCTCGCTGAGAGCTTCTTTGAGCCAGGGGGACTGGATGATGATGGAGTGGATGGAGTATTTCTTGCGCGAGTCGTTGGCTTTCTGAACTCGCGTTATGAGGGCGTGCTGAGCCGTCTCTATTGAAATCATTATTCAGCACAATTTCGAACTCAAAGGCACGGCTCAGCTTTCAAGGAGAGCTTGTGTCTTGGGGTGCGTACCTGAATTCTCGGCCGCTTCGGCAACGTCTTCAGGCTCTTCTTTTAGCCAAGTGAAGTTCTTGTCCGCATCTTTGGGTCCTTGATAGAGCGTCGTGTAGGAGGGGAGAGAGCCTTCCTTGGCAAGGGGTTTGGTGGTGCCGTTGGTGCCATTGGCAACAGGTTTGGTCTCACTTACAGCCATTTTGAGCAGATGATAGCTGAAAAGAAGTTTGAAGACGAGGGTGAAGATGAAGAAGGGGATTGAAGAGAAAATAGAGAGGCTTTCATAAAACGTAGACGAACCGGACGAGACTGTGAGCCAAACCCGCCGCACTGATTAACACAGTATTTATATGAACCCGTCCGTACTCCAAGCTCTAGGCATCAGCTTCGATTTTGCGACTGTCACCCTTTTCCCGAACGATCATCTCTGTGCCACCATAAATATTCCTAGATTAGGCTACAATGGGGTGAGATGCGCCACGACAGAGGCCGTTATTGGACATTGGATATTGGGGCGAAAGAGTGCATGCTGTTTGAAGGATTGCCATGCATATGGCTTGGGCGTACTGCGCCACGAAGAGGGCTAATCAGAGACAGCATGTGAGAGGAACTGCTAGGCCCGCTTTTTCAAAGAGTGGAGCCAGGAATACGCTCGTCGATCGAAAAGGGCCGAGTTTGGGGGAGGGCAACCAAAAGGGTGACAGAAATTTGCCCCTTGAAACTCTGCGGAATTCTCTGAGAGACTCCAAGTGCTGTGCTGCAGGTATCGCATCTTACGTGTCGCTCATAGCACGGTCTCATCCAGTAAAAACTCAATAGAGAGAGAACGTGGGGGTTTACTGGTCTCACGTGACCGCGAGGATACCTGCTCCCGCCACGCAGTTTTGGGGATGTGAGGCGCACGCCCTTTCGAGTCTTGCATCGTAGAATAGACTACCTAGACGTATTCTCAAGTATATATTGTCTTCGGAGGCTGCCGAGGAGCGACGATTGGAACGTCGATGCCTGAAGATCTAGGCGGAGGCAGGATTCACCGGCCCGAGTGGCTAGCGCGCGACTTATGTCAGCGTTAGCGACGTTTTCTTCGAAGGCTGATTCTTTCGAAATTCACACTCTTGCTCCTCTCTTTCACACGGCCCCCCGCTTCAATTCTCGTGCGTCGTGTGCCCTACCTCCCCGCCGCTCCCCGTCACTCTGCGTGCGCCCCGCAGCCTGCTTCGAAAAGGATTCACCTCGCTTGATACGTCATTCCTCGACGTGTTCCCTAGTCATAAACTCTCACCGCATCAAGCAACACGAACAACGCAACAACGCAGCTGTTGAAACCAACCCGCACCCGCACGCACAACCGCCAGCAACTCCGCCCTCCCAACCACGCCGTACCCTCTTCTGTGACTTTGACTAGTCATGGCGGTTCAGACGCAGTTGGCCTGTTCGTCGTCCTTGCCGGAATATTGTTGGTGCCTGCTGATAGCTTGGTTCAGACCGTACTTCCAAGGGCATCGGAGTTTTTAACGCGGCCCCCGACTACAAGGCTCTCCCCGGATTTACTCGGTAAAACACCCACCTGTATCTTGAAGGAACTTGAAGTTCATTTGTGCAACAGTCCCGAAGGCAACCTCCGATGCTGCTGCTACTCGCCCGACAGCAAATACTTTGCATGGGCATCGCCCGAACAGTATGTTCTTCCTATGATTTGGGTCTCATGGAGAGCTTACACGTATTCCCTTCAGAGTTTCGGTCATTGATGCTTCTAATGGTAACCTCGTCACCACGCTTCCCACACCCAATGTTTTCGAACTCGGATTTTCTCCCTTGGGAACCTACATCATCACCTGGCAGCGGCCTAGCAAGGACGAAGAGGGCAACGCTACGAAGAATTTGAAGGTGTGGAGGACCTTGGTAGACGGCTCCGAGCAAGCCGAAGAGCGGACTGTCATCGGTGAATACGTGCAGAAGTCTCAGACTGGGTGGAATTTGCAGTACACGGCCGACGAAAAATTCTGCGCGCGTGCGGTGACAAACGAAGTGCAATTCTACGAGTCAGGGGATCTGAGGACCGTTTGGAACAAACTCCGTGTTGAAGGAGTCACCACTTTCGCTGTTTCTCCTGGCAAAAACCATTCAGTTGCAGTTTTTGTCCCAGAGCGCAAGGTAAGCTGCTCCAAAGTCAGTCTGTGTGAGCAGGGCTAAATGATAGGATGATTAGGGTATGCCAGCTGCAGTCAAGGTCTTCCAGGTGCCCCAGTTCAATGCGCCCGTCTCTCAGAAGACATTCTTTAAGGGAGACAAGGTGCAATTGAAGTGGAACGATCTCGGCACGAGCCTGATTGTTCTGGCCCAGACGGAGGTCGACAAGACGAACAAGAGCTACTACGGGGAGACGAATATGTACATCCTTAGTGCGAACGGCTCCTTCGATTCGAGGGTACAACTCGGTGCGTCTTTGGGTCTGGACTATGGACGATTGACTTGGTACTAACGTCAGACAGATAAGGAAGGGCCTATCCACGACGTTGAGTGGTCACCGAACTCGAAAGAGTTTGGTGTCGTTTACGGCTACATGCCCGCGAAAACCACTATCTTTAATGCTCGCGCTGTTGCCCAGCACAACTTCGACCTCGCCCCGCGAAACACTATTCTTTTCTCCCCCCATGGCCGATTTGTATTTGTAGCCGGCTTTGGAAATTTGGCTGGTCATATGGACATTTACGATCTTGACAAAGACTACGCAAAAGTTTGCACCATCCAGGCCGCCAATTGTACTCACTGTGAATGGAGCCCTGATGGGAAGCACATTCTTACGGCAACCACGAGCCCACGCCTTCGTGTCGATAATGGAATACGTATCTGGCACGTGGGTGGAACTCTCATGTATCATGAAGATATGGTGGAGCTCTACCACGTCACTTGGCGCCCTCAATCGACGTCGGCCCTACCACTAGAGAATCCTCTTCAACCCGTGCCAGTCCCGCACGAGTCCGCTCTCCAGTATCTGAGCACAGTCAAGACGCCGTCCAAACCTGCGGGGGTATATCGACCCCCTGGAGCACGTGGGACGACTACGCCTCTTCTGTTCAAGCGTGAAGATGAGGGCGGCGCTGCGTACACGAATACTGGGGTCTCGTCAACAAATGCAGGCTTTTCGAACGGATTCGGAAAGCCTCGTCGTCGCGAGGTGCCTGGCGCTGAACTCGCCGATCCTCTTCCTCCAGGTGCCGCTCCGGGAGGCGGCGTCAGCTTGACTGGTACTCAAGAAGGCGATGAGGCCATGTCAAAGGCTGCGCTGAAGAACAAGAAGAAGCGAGAAGCAAAGAAGGCGAAGGAGGCTGCTGAGCGGGCTGCTGGTCTTGTCGCCGATGGAGGCAATTCGAAACAAGCGACGGGACCTACGTCCACTGGCCGAAGCCCTGAGCGACGCGATCGGAACGATGCACGCGGTGATGCACGGAACGATGTAAGGGGTGATGCGCGAGGTCACCAACGTAGTCGAAGCAACAATGGAGGATTCGGGAGCCAAGGTGGTGGAAGGAGCTCAAGCCAACACCGCGCTTATCAGGGGAATAACCAAGGGAACAGTCCGGGCCCGCATCGCCGCCATGAATCTGGCTACGAGAATCAAGGCAATTACCGGGGTGGTTACCAGGGTCATCAACAGAACCATCACCGTGCTGGGTCGGGTCATCAACAGCAGTATCAGAAGAATCCCAATGCCGCGCCGCCGCCAGCTCCGATCCAAACCCAATCCGAGGATCAGGGTCCGGCGCCTGACCTGACCATTACGAGCCCTGGAGGCGGTCTCCAGGACAAGAAAATGAGGAGCCTTCTTAAGAAGATGAGAGCTATCGACGACCTGAAGATGAGGCAGGCGGGTGGCGAAAAATTGGAAGACACACAGGTTAAGAAGATCAGCACTGAGGAGTCCATACGTAAGGAGCTGGAGAGCTTGGGTTTCCGGGGCTAGGACCGTTGCGACTGATGTTGAAGTACCGAGCTCCTTTATCTTGCTAACGAGAATCGAGTGCTGATTGTGTCGACGTCTTCAGAGACAAGAATCTTGATGTTTTGCATTCCTGGCGTTTGTTTTGTGACACCACGATGCCATGACCACGGCCGCGGTGTTTCTTGGAAAAGCTGGCATCTAGAATCTGATATTAAGAGTGGGTTGAGACTGACGAATGAAAAATTTCAATTGCTTGATCCCGCTACTTCTGAGTTATCTTGTGTCCTTGATTCGTCATGTCTTGGGTAGTCTCTCGCTCTACTGTGGCTGCTTGCCAGATCTGCTAGTGCGACAGGACGCTCTCTAACAGATACAGGAGTGTACTGGCTGCTTCATAGACATGAAAGCCTTCACATGGCATTCTACCAAAATAATCCTATATTTTCGTGCGGAGCGCATAAAGGCTCGAATATGCCGTACAGGTTCGTCTATGTTGGTTGTTTGAGCAGTCGTGCATTCAAAAGCGGCCGTCTGCGCAATACAGGGGCTCCGTTCACCCTTGACACCCTTGCACGCCTTGCAGTAATACAACGGTGTGCCAACTTTTGATCTGATAACGCAAAGCCACGCCGATCTTGGACGGTTGCCAACTCATCAGAAGCGAGACGATCGCTTGCAGGGGTGGCGTCCAAGTGACATCGGTGCCTCCCGAATATCCAAACAACATGGGTCTTGCGCCGTTGTTTTCGTTCTTATCAGATCTCTTTAGACGAGCAGTGGGTTGTTCGCTCCGTTGCTTCGCGGCGCCCCCTCCACCTCCTTCACGTGTCGAACTGCGGATGCGGTCGTTTTTCATGCAGGCAGACTGATTAAACATTCTTGGTCAGCCATTAGCCTGTGAGGTCATCGGCCCGTGCGTCGCCCAATTGGCCGCGCCATTCCAAGATGGCTGGACGGCTGCAGGCCGTGGGATGTCCCTGGGAGCACCGCTTCGCGCTTGGTTCCAGTGAATTGTGTTAATGCTGGTTTGCCCTTGACCTCCTCCCACTGCTTCTCCATCATCGTCCTCTCGACACGTACCGGCACGGCCATGGACAAATTAAAGGTAAAGGCGCGTTCGGCGCAAAACAGAGTTGCGGAGCGAACCTCGCGAGGCACTGGCAGCGGCTCCCTCTCAGTGCCTCACTCGACCCTTCCGCCAAGCGACAACTCCAGCACGCTCGGTGTAAACGAAGGATATATCGGCCCTCAGCCGGGGACCGCAGCGCGCGACTTTGCTGTGCCCGACGACAAGATCGAGCCCCCGACCTCTCTGCAGTCGTCGGTAGACGCTGGTCAACCCGTCGCGGCGCCATCCAAATTTGGCAATTCTGGAAGGGCAGGTCCAAGGTATCCTACGCTCTGTTTCTAAGCCGCAGGTGCAGTTGCTGATTTTGCGCAGTAAAACCGCCCAAGATGCTTCGATGCTGCAGATTCCCGCCCAGGGAAGCAGCAACAACAACACCCTCAGACAAGTGCGCAGCCGGCCGAACATGGGGATACGAAACCCCAGCATTGGCATCAGACGCATTCCCTCGTCACAGGAGCTGCGCGAAGCCGCCCAGAACCCGAACGCATCCTCAACCATTCAACTGCAGCAGACACCTTGCCGCCTGCCCGCGCTCGACGAAGATTGCCAGCTCGATACCGCCCCGTCATCAAGCTCATCCGACTCTTCGACACAAGAGGAACAGCCCAGCCGAATAAGGAGAGCAAGCAACGCTTTCCAGACAAAGTTTGGATTCAAGAAAGAGAAAGGAAAGGACGCGGAAGCCGGCGATGAGCGCCCTGTAACACCTGGCGAAATGCCCCGGGAGTATGCAGCCAGCATGGTGGATGTGCTGGACACCCTTGGTAAGCTGGATCAGAGGCGGCGTGTGAGACTCCATGCTAATGATGGCAGACCCTGAAGTTCAGACTCTTACCTCTCTCACGAACGTACAAAACTCCCTTTTCGTCCCCAATCTCGGCAGATTCGTAAATCGTCGACCCACCTACAATCTGCGGCGGGCTCCAAGTGAGACGCAAAGTCTAGAGGATATCGACAAAATCCTAGCACCTGTGCGAGAAGCGGAAAGCAGCGCTCTCCCCGGTTTACAAAGGAGTGCAACAGCTGGCACCATGGCAACTCTGGCTACAATAGATTCTAGGATGAGCGATTCGCGATTTGCCGTGTTGCCACACGGCACATCGCTCGAGGGCTGGAGCAAAGAAGACAAGAAGGAACTGAACGACCACGTGAGACATATGCTACACTCCAAGAGGTCAAAATTCAAGCGCTCTATGAGAGGGTTCGGTCAATATGTCCGCAGACGTAAGTTTATCCATGTCAACCAAGACCGCAGATCTAACTAGAATAGCATTGGGCTTCCTCGTTACATTATATGCTACGCTTATCACACTCTTCGGGCTTGCATGGGTTCTCTTCTTGATCGGCTGGATCAATGTTGGTGGACGACAGTTATACATCATCAACGTCATTGACAACATCCTCGTTGCTCTCTTCGCCGTCGTCGGCGACGGTCTCGCCCCCTTCCGTGCCGTTGATACGTACCATATGATATACATCGCGCATTATCATCACTTTACCTGGTCACGCCGCAAGAAGGAAATGCTCCCGGAACTCCACGACCACAACGACCTTCCAGCGGCCAACGCGCCTATATCTGGGCCACGAGACTCCGACCCAGAGGATATCGAGAAACAGTGGGAATTCACCGTCCTGACCCCAAAACAACAAGCCAAGCTCGAGCATCACCAAGAAAAATTCTGCAAGTCGCACAGTTTCTACAAACCCCACGAGACAGAAACACATCATGCATTTCCGCTACGGCTCCTTGTAGCGATTGTTGTGCTCCTTGACTGCCACTCCTTGTTCCAAATCGCTCTTGGTGCGTGTACCTGGGGCATATACTACAAGGACCGCCCATTCGCTCTGACAACCGTCATCCTTTGCTGCTCAATTACGTGTAACGCCACAGCTGGATTGATTATCCTGATTGGAGATCGTCGGACCAGGAAGAAGGATGTGCTGGAGCGAATGAACAGACAGGAGTTGACCGAAGAGGCTATACACAAGGTTGAGAAAAAGAAGGAAAAGGAGAGTGAAAGTGAAAACGACGAGTCATTGAAGGCTAAGGAAGTAAGACGTTCGTTGAACATAATGAGGAAGCATAGGAAGGAGGAAAGTGCATATCCTTGAACAGCGTTTTGGGCATTGGGTTTCTGGAAAATTTGTGCATTTGTAGGATTTGGATGTTATTACTAGCGCTTTTTATTAGCATGGTTTAGATGTGCTGTTGTCATTGCACTTTTCCGTCTTCAAGTTGTGATACCTTCGCAAGAGTTGAGTGGTAAGCTAGGCTACAAATGGTTAGCTGCATCGGGGTTTTAGACCACGATCACAACTGCTCAACCTCAGTCTAGGTTGCAACGACTACCTCTTACCGACGTCACCCCCACAACTAGGGGAAATAATCTGCCTTGTCCTCATAAGTTGCACCAGTTGGGTGTTGTCTCTTGTTGGCTTTTTCATGCCAGGAAAAGTTTGGAAGGCGTGTACTTTTCGGAAGAAATCGTTCAAAGAGACGAACCAAGCACTAAAGCCAATTCTCTAAAAACTACATTAAGTTTGGAAACCTTCCAGCTGGCTTTCCGACGCAATCCGTTCGCGATGGCGGACGACACGTTTTGGTCGTCGGGCGCTCCGTCGGCAAAACGGAAGAGGTTTAATCTCGTAGGGGAGACGAGGGAGTTGAATGTCGAGGCGAGTAAGATTGACGATGTTAGGGTTGCGGTGCGCAAGGGTATTCGGTTTGTCTTTCGCTTTCGTGAAAGCTACATTGCCTTGAACACTGACGCTCGAAAGAGTTAATTGTCAGACTATCGAAGTCACCGTCGGCCCTGAAGACGACAAACAATCCTTCCACGTACACGAGGATGCTCTTTGTGACCGATCTGAGTTCTTCCGCAATGCCATGAAGCCTGAATGGGCATCCGTGCGTCCGGATCCTCGAATTATCGACCTGCCTGACGATGACGCGGCTGCGTTCTCACTCTACCAGCAGTGGCTGTACTCTAAGCAACTTCCTATTCTCCCTGACGACCCTGAAGAGACCGGTGCGTCTAGCGAGGGGTATCACACAATGGCATATGCCTATGTTCTTGGCGAACGACTTATGGACCGCGAGTTCAAGAACGCCATTTCAGACACCTACGTCCTGTACGCGCGCGGGACACCCCCAGGAAAACGCTACTACCCTTCCAACGAGGAGATCTGTATCATCTATGAGGGTACGAATGAGAAGTCACCAATCAGGCAGCTACTGGTCGATATTTGGTGCTGTCGAGGCAAGCATGAGTGGATTGAACATAATCAGGATTTGCCGAAGGACTTTTTGGTTGAGTTAACCAAGGCGCTGTTGAAGGCGAGGCCGAGTTTGGAGAACTTGAGTCGGCCGTGGAAAAATCAGCATGTGCAGTACCAGGAGAAGGATACCAAGGTTGAGGCTGAGGCTGAGGCTGAGGAGAGCGGACCGGCTTGAGGGATTTGGGATGGATATCGGATGTCGGCTTGAGGGATCGAGGCGGAGCATTTCGCGGTATATTTGCACGCTCATGACTGTATGTTATTGGGCGTTTGGAATATACATATTGGCTGGGTAGACTTTTCGAGGCTGAAGTCTATTAGTACTTTGGCATAGGAAAGAGTGACAATTGCTGATGGAATTATGGATTTGTATACACTTTTAGCCTCCCGACCTTCGTGGTCATCATCATGATGACTGTGAAGTACTTCAACATTTTAACAATATATACTATTCGACTAGGCCTTGAGGTAGATACCCGACGTTAGTAGATGTCTCAGTGAGTGAGAACAGAGTCAGGGACCAAGTCGTCGCGCTAAAGTCCCCCGAGGTATATGGATGTACTCTATATACCAATAAATCATCCAAATAGTAAAAGGCAGCACTTTGGTTTTACCCTTCCCAGCGACGACCAGCGCAGTAGAACATCGTCCTTACAAGATCCGGCGTAACAGGTCAGGTGAGAGATCATACGGCAGGGTAAGTGCAGGTGAGCAAGTGAGTACAACTCCTTCTCGGTGTTTGGGCACGCGAAGTTGATGAAGACTGGAGCCCTTTTCCTTAACTATCTCCCACTGGAATTCGTCCTCGATCTCACTAAATCTATACTCGAACTCAGGCCGACGCCAACGTGTCTCACTCCGAAACAGTCGATGGAGGAGGCAGAGAAATACTGCGAAAATAAGGCAAGATTAGAAAATATACCAAAGAGGTGGCATGCGAGAGGGTGAAATGGAGGAGCACGGGGAACAACAGTGCCAGGACAGCTTTTCAACGATGTGAGCGGATAATGCTTCATGTGATCTGGATGTGATGCTTTTGCAGAAGAACTTATTATTCATATGGGACATTCTCAACAGCTTTATGTCATACACGAAGCGGTACTCGGCTCAAGCTCTACATTCTCTCAATAAAGGGAGCTGAATCGCAACTGGATCCTAGGACGGTCGATTTGAGCCATGACACCAAGAGACGTTGTCTATGAGTGCTCATCGGTTGTATTTCAGGAACATCCAACCGAGGACCTTCAACAAATTACAGAGAGTAGGTTTAAATCTTTGGCTGGGGTGTATGCTCTCGGTGAGGAATCAATGGATTCAAAGTTTAAGAATGCAATCCTGGAGGAGATTATTTCCGCTTCGACAACGAAAAAGCATTATCTAACTGGGGAGGATGTGACTACCATCTTGGAAGAACTTTTACCCTTTTCTCCTGCGAAATAGCTTATAGTCGACTTCTACGCACATCAGGCTCTGGGAGATGGTCCGAAGAATTGGAGGGTGGGCCTGGAGAATTGTCTGAAGGAGTTCTTGGTTGAGGTGGTGCTTGCTGGGGCGAGCTTGAGGGCTGAGATGCCAATGGAAAAGGCTCCGTGGAGACTTGCGGGTCTTGCACATCGCGACGAGGAAGATGAGCCGGCTTAATGGAACTCCACTCGTCCAAAAGTATGGCAGAGCAGCACCTCTACAACATTTCTTCCAGTGTGACCATTGTCAGGCTCATTCGATTACACTAAACCTAAAGACAACTGTCTTTGTCGATGGATTTGATCTGTTGGTCGGCACTTGGACGGTACGCTTTTTTCATTGGTATCAAGGAAGTGTATCATTTTGGAATTCAAGGATTGCACGGGGTATTGTTTTTTTCTTTTGTCTTCAGTCTTTGTATCACTGTTACCGACATAGACAGTGTTCATTGCATCCTGAAATCATTGCTAATATCATATGTTTGTCAGCTCACGCAGCCGCTACCGACTGCTGTGATTGCTGAGCTTGTGATTGAATCTGCATTATCTGTACAAGACATCAGCCAGGTTAACGAAAGGGTCCAATCGGAAATACTTACCTCAATCTTGACGTTCTCGCTCTTCTCTCGGATGCCTTCGATCTGCTTCTCAATCCGTTTACTATGTCTCATTAGTCATGTATTCACTCCCAAGGGCCCTTGCCGAATAGAGTGCTCACATTTCCTTCTCGATGAACTCCAAGCGGCCATTCACGGCCATGACTGCCTCGGTCTTGTCCTGCTTCAAGAGCACCGGCCCGATCTGCTTGTAGATGTTCGCATCGTCGTCGAGAAGGGCGAATTCCTGCCGAAACACATCTTAACCGTACATCTCCCCCTTCGTATGCGTATGTCTAACCTTCTTCACGGTGGTATTCTCCTGCTGCTGCGACTCGAGCTGCTGGCGAGCTTCGACTGCGGTGGAAAGCTCTGAGTTTGCATTAGCAAATATTCCCAAGTCTATCAGGAACAGAGGAGATCGTGCACCTCCTTGCAGCTTCTGGTAGTCGTCGGAAAGATCCTGCAGCTTCTTCTGCAGCTCTCCCATGCTGAATAATGCACGTAAAAAGTCCTGGCAGGGCGCGGTGAGGTCGAAGACAGGACGTCTGTTTTTCTCGTTGCGGCCTAGCGCCGACGCGGGGCTAAGTGACGATATGGCACCTAGCAACGGTAACAACCGACAATACACTCGACGGAGGCACCCACCCTTGGCCATACATCATTCATTGCACCAGACATAGGGAAAGCTATACCATTCACTGCACGGATCAGTTTATAGGTACTCTGTACGCCTCGCCGCTGCACTCGTGCTGTCCAGACCAACTCTCTGCCCCGCGGCCACCGACTGTTCGCCTCGCCTGGCCGCCATTCGACCCACCTACCTCGCTGCACGAGCACAACCAAGAACCTTGAAACCCTCCCACGACAGCTGCGGCATAGGTCTTGACAAAGGCGCAAAAGATGAGCAACGCAGACTTCTTGGGCCGCGCCATTGAGACGGTCAAAAAGGCCATCGAGACCGACACGGCGGGTGAATATGCGCAGGCCTACCAGCAATACTACAGTGCGCGTGAGTATACACGCATAACCATATGAGATGTGCATATGCTAACGTTTACTAGTGGAGCTGTTCATGCTCGCCCTCAAATGTGAGCCTGCTGCCATCCGTATCCCAATCCGATGGACTTCACCCGCGATTTCAACGCCTATACTGATGCAGCCCAGGGGAGAAGAACCAGAAGTCCAAGGAGATGATCAGGGGCAAGGTGGCCGAGTACATGGAGCGCGCCGAGAAGCTCAAGCAGCACCTGAACCAGAACGATCCTGCCAACAAGAAGAAACCCAGCGCAATGGGCGCAAACGGGAAGTCTGCAGGCGGCAGTGGGAAGGGAAAGTATGTAAAAAATCCCATAAAAAAATGACTCCTGCTCTTACTTACGCTTACACGACGCCGCAGAGACGACGGCGAAGACGAAGAAATGGACGCCGACTCCAAGAAGCTCCGCGGCGCGCTCGCCGGTGCCATCCTCTCCGAGAAACCCAACATCCGATGGGAAGACGTAGCAGGTTTGGAAGCAGCGAAGGAGGCGCTGAAAGAGGCTGTCATATTACCCATCAAATTCCCACATCTGTTCACAGGCAAGCGACAACCATGGAAGGGCATATTACTCTATGGGCCACCGGGGACAGGTAAGAGTTACCTGGCGAAGGCAGTGGCCACAGAGGCGAACAGCACATTCTTCAGTGTGTCGAGCTCAGACTTGGTGAGCAAGTGGATGGGTGAGAGTGAACGGTCGGTCATCTCCTCCTCTCTCAAAGTATTGAAAGCTGATCGTGGAACAGGTTGGTAAAGCAACTCTTCGGCATGGCCCGCGAGAATAAGCCCTCTATCATCTTCATCGACGAAATCGACGCTCTGTGCGGCCCCCGCGGCGAAGGCGAATCCGAAGCCTCACGACGTATCAAAACCGAGCTTCTCGTACAAATGGACGGTGTAGGCAAGGACTCCAAAGGCGTGCTCATTCTCGGCGCAACGAACATCCCCTGGCAACTCGACGCAGCTATCCGACGACGGTTCCAGCGGAGAGTGCACATCAGTCTCCCCGATTTTCCGGCGCGGATGAAGATGTTCGAGCTCGCGGTTGGAAATACGCCCTGTGAGCTGAAGCTAGAAGATTACCGAGAATTGGCGCAATTGAGTGAGGGGTATTCGGGGAGCGATATTTCGATTGCCGTGCAGGACGCATTGATGCAACCTGTACGGTTGATCCAGACAGCGACACACTACAAGCCGGTATGTTTCCTTCTTCTTTGTCCACTTTTCTTTTACGTATATTTATTAAAGCATAATAGGTCACACACGATGGCGTCGAAAAGTGGACACCTTGCTCACCTGGCGACCCCCTAGCCAAAGAAATGACCTGGACCGACCTGGACGGCGACGCGCTACTTGAGCCACCTCTCCGTGTCAACGACTTCAAGAAAGCTATCAAGGGATCACGGCCCACAGTCAGTCAAGACGATCTCCAGCACAACGCGGAATGGACAAAAGAGTTTGGTAGCGAGGGTGCATAGGTTTCTCAAGTGGAGTAGGGAATGATTTTGGAGTTGTTCATCTCGGCATCATAGCGGTTCTCTCTGTTTTGAGCGGTACCTACCAACGGCGTTGAGGGGACAGATTTGGAGCTTGGCTGGGCTTTTGTGAGTACCGGTCCCAGTAAAACAATATAGTGGTACTTTTGAGATCTATCCTTGGTTCAGCAAACATAGAAATCGAGGGAAAAGGTGAAGACGACGAGATAGGAGGAAAGCACTTCAAATTTGATTGATATATTCATTCGATCACGTCTTTGAATGTCTCTAGCTTCCTCGAATCCCGCTCCTATTCGACCGTCTATCGCAAGATAAGGATTACACAGACAAAGGCCGAGTGGTGAGGCAACTAAATGATTTAGGGTAGGGCTGGGGGAATATAATATCGCAAATGCCAACAAATCAGAGAGAAAGAAACTGGAACAACCCATCCATTCACCCTGTTCCATTGTATCTCATTCATACTTTACCATTTCGCTCATTCATCAATCAGTTAGAGAGTCATTCAACGCCATGTCGTCCATCCATATAAATCCATATGATCCTAGCCAGCAGCACGGGTAATTGTTCTCAGCCGAAGTACGCTTGCACCACCTGCTGTTGTTCGGTTGTAAGACCATTGGCGACCTGGGCCAAATTCAGATTCGTGACCAGCACAAGTTGTTTGACGCAATTAACGACGCGGTTCGCAGTCTGTCCTTGTAGAGTCTCGGCCTCAAGAGCTTGGGCGACAAACTGGAAGACTTTGGCAGGTTGGCCTAGGACTGCGGGATTTTGTCTGAGAAGTATGTCAGTTACTGGCATATATTGAGAGTGGTGGAGTACTTACTGATCGATCAGTTGAGCCAAAAACGAATATGCAAAAGGCGCAGCTTCCTCGTCGTTGATTACAGGCAACGTGTCCACCCACGCATGAACCACATCCTGCCAATTGGGCACCTTTGCCGGGTTGTAGTGCAGAATTTTGGCGATGCTAGCACATGCATTCTCGGTGGCAAATACATCGTCGTCGGCGCGTGCGTTGGGACGCTGTGTGACTTGAAACAACATTTGTAGTGACGCGGCCGCGAACTCTGACCATGCCTCTCCACCCTTGTGTGCAGCAACACCAACACCGTAGACGGCGGCTTGGCGATTCGCGGGTACGTCGTCTTGCATGCCGTCAATGAGAGGTTGGATGATGTGCTGGCTGTAGACCCATGACTGGGGACCAGAGAATTCGAGCACGTCGTCAAAGATGCAGATAGCCCACTGGCGTTGTGTCGGATCCTGGTTGACAACAGCCATCTTGTAGAATTCCATGAGCTGTTCCCAGTGTGGAAGGAAATTGGTGCCCATGTTCTTGAAGATGGTGTGGAAGGCCTTGTTCATGTCGGAGAGTAGATTCTGATCGTCTTCGATGGCAAACAGGGTCTCTTCAGATGCTTCCTCGCCGTCTTCATTTTCTGCTTGTTCTTCTAGCCTCTCTTTTACGCGCTCCTGATAGTCCTGAAGGACAGATTGTGCGGACTTGATAAAGGTCGACATGTGTGTGCTGGTGAGACAGTTTTTTCCAATAACCTCTACGCACTCGTAGAAGCACTGGTACATTTCTGCCAGCGTATCAATTGCAGGCTCTGTGCTCAGAACTTCAAGCACACGCTCGACTGTTCGCTCCCATAGTTGTCCTAGCTGGGTAGATTCCGGACCATGGGCCTTTTTGTAAGCGTTGAGAAGTTGAGGTACACACTTTGCTGACGCGACTCGCACTGGATCGTGGAAAAAGAATGCCAGGCCTGGAAGTGCGATCTTATCCATGATATCGTTGACATAGGGCTCAAAAGCCGCCTCCAAAACCTGGGCGTAGATGACGATCAGCTCAATAGCCATATGCTTATCGTCAAGTGTGCTCGTCCTGATACCAATGGTTTTGCCTTTTAGGGGTACCAGCTCCCAGCCTTCCTCCTCTTGGACCGCCGCTATCTGATCCTCATCATCGAGAAGCTGAATATCGGCTTTGGCTGCAGCGAGTTCAGTCAATGGAGGAATAACCCCAGCGAGGTACGGTATAAACTCCTGGCCAAGGACTCGGCACATTCGACCCCAGCAGTGAAGCAAATAGGAGGCCTGTGGATCATCTGGATCTGAGACTGCGTTCTGAATGCGTCCGAGCAATTGCACCAAAGCTATGGCATCCTGTCCCATCCGGTCCTTGCCCACCGCAAGAGCAATCAAAGTAGCGCACTCCATTGCCTTCGCTCGGAGAAGCCGATATTCTTTTGACTGCTCTTCGTTGAGGACATTGAAAAGAAGTGGCATCAGAGTATCGTAGTACTTCGCAAATGCAGCCTCGGCAGAGTCGGCGACAGTGGCAATAGTGGACAGGGCCTGTTCTTGTACAAATCGCTTGGGGCTCTGGAGCAGCATGAGGAGGTGATTAAGAAGCTGGTCTAGATATGGCTCGAGAATATTCTTCTCGGCCTCTTCACAAAAGTTTACAAGAGCTGCTGCTGCGTGCGCCTGCACACGAGGTTCTGAGGACTCCAACACGGGAATGATGTTCGGAAGCACAACTTGATGGTACTTCTCTTGCATTGTTCCCGCGAAATCGGTGCTCATTTGGCCAATTGCGTTGCATCCAGCCCATCGTACTCGTGGATGAGGGTCTCGAAGAGCGGGAATAACAAGATCGAGGACTTTGTCGAGCTCTCCAACCATCAATTCTTGGCAGCCCTCAGAAATTGCAGAGATAGCCATGAGAGCAGCATGTCTGTCTCGCCATGCGGACGATGTCATCATACGAGGAAGCCAATTGAATGTTGGAGCGAGGATTGCCTGTCCACCAAGCTTGTTGGCGAGGCGGTCCATGCACTGCTCTCCTGCGACATGGTTCGAATCGCTCTCATCAGCATCGAGCTAAACCATGTTAGAAGTTTCGGAATTAGAAAGGAGAAAACAACTGACATCTTCAGAGGCGTTCCATTCCTCCGCATCATCATCTTCCATACCAACGTCGGTCATCAAGGACAAGCATTGAGTGACCATGTCATTAGTATATGCTGGGTCCTTTTTACACATTTGGGGCGCAACGTCTGCGAAGGTTGCCATAAGTTCAAGAGCATTTTGCCGGGGCGTCTCTCCAAGTTCCTTATCTTGAATGACGGACACACTGAACTGCACAAGGCTGTTAAATAGAGGCCTGAACATCCTGGGCGCAACTTCAGCCAGATCAATAAGCGAGATGAGGGCCTTGGTGAGCAAGTCTCCATCTTGGGACTCCTTGATCGGTGGAAGAATGTTAAGAATCTCGGAAATCAGCTGGTAGTACTTTGGCTGGGCTTTCTTCGTGATGGAGCGGAAGAAGGATGCATATGCCTCCACTGCAGAGATTCGGACCTTGGGGAAAGCGTTAGCGTTTACTCTTTAATGGTCTGAGGCCCTTTTATGTACCGAAGTGTCACTGTCCGAAAATCCACCTTTGAATGCCGCCATGACGACATCTTCATGTTGCTGCTCTATTATCTCTGGCGTGGTTGAAAATATCCTGAAGGCGGTCTCCCGCATGCCCGAATCATTGGATTGACTGGCACTGAACAGAGCTTCCAAGAGTTCTGGCCATGGAACTTCTGTTGGGATAATCAGAAAGTGTTTCAATAAATGGTGGTGCGGGTTGGGAAGCGTTACTCTCGTCTGTGTGTTGTCGCGCAAGTTCAGCCACGGCATCACCAATTTTGGCTCTCACGTTAGGCACAGTTTCCGCACCCAGGCACTGTAGCAATTTCGCACGAATTACTTCCCGTTCGGCTTGGGGAAGAGTTAGGAATAAGTCGGAAGTTCCGCCCTGAGCGTTCTTGCGCGGCTTCGAAGACTGGCGGCGGAAGATGACGGCGGCGAAGGATCGAGTCTGCGCGCACATGGGTCAGAAAGTGCATGTAGCTCAGGGACTCGCGATTTGGCTGACCCCAGTGTCCTGTGCCAGCTGTATCTGCTCAGACAGGCCCATCAAGAGCACATCGGGCCTCTCGCCGACCCATTCCTTGTTCAGTTGCTCCTCCGCGGCGGTGCGCTCGACGTTATCGGGAGACTGGAGGCCCTTCAGAAGGTTGGCCAAGGCCGTGTGAATCTCAGCGGGCAGGACAGACATGGCGTGTGTCTTTTGTGGTGTCGTGGGGTGCGGCCCCAGGTCGCGGTGGTAGGCGTGGTGAGTTCGCACAGGCAGGCAAGGGAGTCTTGTTTGACTACCAAACGGGTGGTGCCTGCGCGTGCAACGGGAGAAAAGCGCGCAGTGGCAGGTAGACAAGAAACAGATCGAATCTTTTCCCACGCCCCGGTAAGCTGTAGGATCTTGCGTGTATATGTTTGTTGTTTAAAATTGCTGGAGGTGGGTTGTTTTGGTGGGGTGAATTGGCTTCGCGAGGCGCGATCCCGGAAAAAAAGAAACGCAAGGGCACGGAGCAGGCCAGGGGGGATGTATCCTCCTCCACCGAGAGACACTGAGTCTCACCTCCAGTTAGGCGAAGCAGTTACCATTCAGAGCCATCACTTCACAAATTTAGCACTGAAGACTTTCTAGCAGACATAATTGACATAACAAGGCTGCGTCCGTACCTTCAGCCCTCCGGTAAGATATATTTGACAGCAAACAGGATATGGACTAAGGACCGTGTATCTTTACTAAAGTGTACCTACGCAGTCGTCCATTCTAATTTAGCACTTCGTATACCACCACTAAACAGAGAATACGTGATCGATGCCTGGAACCGCCACTGCACTCAGGGATATCAAAACGAGAATTAACAATGATGCACTCTCACGCTGCGTACACACTTCAAGTGATAACCAAGATGTCCTTTGCGTTCTCTATCGGCTCGATGCACGGCCAATTGCAAATACGGCGACGATGACGACCGCCAGTGTGACAATGGCGCCTGGGAGCAGTAGGTCGTTTGGTACCCCTGCAATGATCTCTTCCTGTTTTGCAGTTGCTGATGATTGGCCTCTCGACCGCGGATGCATCTCCTCGTCCTCTTCGTTAAAGAACTTCCTGCGGTCGCGGAGCACAGACTCAGGAGGAGTAGGTGGCTTCGCCAGTGCGGGCTGCGGCTCGGTGGTCGCGGGGAGCGGAGCCTTATCAGGGTCATGAACGAACAAGTCGACCTTTTCCCGGTGTGCGAGGCGGGACAAGCTAATGGCTTCAATCAAGTCGTGGTTCGTAGTGATAGACACGGTGTCGCCCTCATTATCGAGGTAGCTCAGAGCAAAGCCAGCTCTCGAAATCTTACCGTCTTCGAAGATGGGAGTACCTCCGATGGATTCGACTTCCGCGCCGAGCTTCCCAGCCACGCTCGAAACCAGATCCTCGATGCCGCCAGATGCAATTACCTGCACTCGATGAACGCGACCACTTGGGGATTTGAACTTGAACGGGAACGGCAGGTCTTCTTGTGAGACTGGTGCTCCACCTAACGTAGAATGAGGCGGCGAGTCCCCATGGTGCGAGGCAGATTCGTTAGGAAGGACACTGTCTCCGCGTTCCATATGTCCAGCTCGATGGTGGTCATGAGACATTATGGAACGAGCGTCTGGAGTGCCTGGCACCCGGCTTCCGCCCTCACCAGACATCATCGACTCTGTGCCGTCGTCCAAGGAGAGCCAGAATTTGTTCCACGCCGGACCTTCACTATCTCCCGTGCTGATATGGTTGATCTAAAGATGTTGTTAGCACGTTGATACGGAGAACTATGTGTATATCATACCTGATCAAGAGTAGCGTAAGTCAGCTTCAGGACATCTACCATGCCAACAATTTCACCAGCATCGCTCATTACTGGAAGGTTCAAGTAGTGGCCATCTTTATAAAGTTAGTAGAGATTTTTGCATCGATTAGAGTCTACTGACCGTGCATCTTTCGAAGAGCAGCCTGAATGCTCATATCCATGGGAGCAAAGTCAGGATGAGGGGTCATGACCCGTACAACACTACATGTTGAAGGGTCAAGGCCAGCAGCAATCACACGGAGCACGACATCCTTGCTGGTAAAGATGCCAGTAATGGAGCCCTGGTCCTGAACCAACACTGCGGTGGTGTGGTTCTCTTTCATCAAGGTAGCGGCTTCCTTTACCGATGTACGAACAGATACGGTAACCGGAGGCAATCCTGTCAAGACAGACTCCAGGGTTGGACCAGACATCTTCTGTCGAATGGCTTCTACGTATTGGATGATCTGTTGCGGTTGGCTCGATCCCATCTCTGCCTGCACACCTTCCAAGGCATCATAGAGTTTGCGGGATGATGCATATGCGCGTTCCAGCTTTTCCATGGCATCGTAGAAGCACTTTGTGATATCCAAGATGCCGGAAATGTCGTGGTTCTCGTCCATCACGGGTAAATGGCGGAAGCCCTTTCTGACCATTAGGTCCAATGCATCGGTCGCGCTTGTGTCGGTCTTGGCGCACAGCGGATTCTTCGTCATAATTTCTTCGATAGTAACAGCACTCGCCTTGATACCGGCTCCCACAACTCTAAACGCGAGGTCCTTTGCAGTGAAGATTCCAGAAATTCTATCATCGTCATCGGTCACCAGAACACAGTCCTCCCGCTTTGCTGCCATCAACTGAGCAGCTTCCGCAACGGTGGTGTTGGGCTTGATTTGCAGCGCTGGGCTGGGCTTGAGGGCGAGTACAGTGCCAGGCGGGGCTTTCCTCGTTGGTCGGACACGCCCTGAGACATTCTTCTTCTTGTTCAGGTCTGTTTCGATCTTGCGTCGAATGGCCTATACATTGTCAGGATAAGTTCAGCTCTGGAGCTGGCCCTGGAGAAGACTCACCTCGTCCCTCTTCGACATCTTCTGCCGACTCGTACTGACAGTCGACGTCCCTGCATCGCTTTGCGACGTGTGATGGTGATCGAGTGCCGGGCGGGGAATGGCGGACGGACTGTTCGTGAACTGGACTTGATTTCGATTTTTGGGTGTGGGAGTACCACGTACGGTACCTCCTGTAGTTGACATGATTGACTTGAGACGAGACGCGGCACTCGCACGCAGTTAAGAAGGCTGTTATCGTTTGCAGAGGAATGGGCAGCGGTGTTCTTATTCGAGCGCACGCTGGTGCAGTGGAAGACCCTTGTTTGCTATGGATCCTGGGAATAAACACGCCTGGGATCTGTGCTCTGGCAAGTGCCGCCAAGGTTGAGGCGGTCAGTCACAAGGGCAAGATGGATTCCACGCAAACATTCCGCAGTGATACGGGTAAAGACCCAAATATGAGGATCACTAGATATAACTTGCATGTGTATCTCACAGAAAACAACGCAGAAATCCAAACGCAAACTATTCTGCGCAAAATTTGGAAAGCCGCTGAGAGAGTGCCAAGCGATCTGATAAAATTCGGCATCTGCTCGGGATCAGTGGCTCGCTAAGCCCACCACCAATTTTGGCCTCCGCTCTCCGCAAACGAACTGTCACGACAACCTCAATCGCTGATTCCTAGATCCCACATCTTCGGTGCGCACAATATTCTCGGATCAAATATCTCTTCGACTGACGGAAGCTAGAAACAGCCCATCATGGTCAAGAAACGAGCATCCAAGTATGCAACCTCGAACACTACTCAGAAGCGACAAAGAGACTAACAGCACCACAGCGGCCGTAACAAGAAAGGGCGCGGCCACGTCAAGCCGATTCGCTGCTCCAACTGCTCGCGATGCACACCGAAGGATAAGGCAATCAAGAGATTCACCATCAGAAACATGGTCGAGTCTGCCGCAATCCGTACGTCTCCCGTCGGGCCTATACAATTGCACATCATTTGGCAAAAGATCGGGCAGAAAGGAAAGAAAATGAGAGTGGCTAATGATATGCACAGGTGATATTTCCGATGCCTCCGTCTTCCCGGAGTACACCGTCCCCAAGATGTACTTGAAGCTCCAGTACTGTGTTTCCTGTGCCATCCACGGAAAGATCGTTCGGTACGTCAAGGCTCAACACCTTACACTTTGGGAAGCCCTATGAACCTAACGCATACGATTATAGTGTCCGTTCTCGAGAAGGCCGCCGCAACCGTGCCCCGCCACCTCGCGTCAGGTACAACAAGGACGGAAAGAAAGTCAACCCCCAGCAGGCCGCTAAGACGACTACCGCATAAGCAATGAATGGGTCGGGGAAGTGATAATTAAATCATGGCGCTTGGTATGGGTCTCACTGGTTCTTTCGGAATCTCATACTGGAAAATATGCATGAATCCAAGGAAGTTCAGGACCGGTATGACGATTTATTGTTGCAGGGCTTGCTTGGGATGCGGTGAAAACCAGTGGCTAGCTATACGCTTGTAAAACGAACATCCCAATTCTATCTGCACCAAGAGTGTTTCTTGTGAATGAATCGTTGTGTCAAATCATACATTGGCAATGGTATGGGCCCTCCGAGCAGGACAGAAACGCCTAGCGACATAATCATCCGAAAGTCATTCCTCAATTCCAAATTCACATTAATCACTCCTTTTCTTGTGGTCCGCGACACCCAAATCCCCACCGCCATCATGAGCCTGTCCATTTGTATCCTCTGCGGCGTCCCAATCGTCCTCCGCATTCTCATCCCAGGTGTCCAATTCCTCTTCCACAGTAGGCCTGACAACCTCCGACTCTTGTCTAACAACATCCTCTCCTAGCTCAATGTCCCTCTCATCTGCATCCTCGCCTGCGACAGCCGCATAGCCGCGCGCCGCGCGCTTCCGCTCCAACATCCGTTTGTGATACCAATTGCACGCCGCGAGTGCCAACCCGGAGCCTAGGACATTGGCAAGTATATCGTAGTAGTCGAATTCGCGATGAATCTGCCCTCACATTAGCCCTCGACATTTCCTAACCCATTCCTTCCAGGCCGTATATACCGGCAAAAGGCCCTGAATAATCTCACTCGCCAGCCCCAACCCCACGGTGCAAATCGTAAAAGTCAATTGTAGCACCTTCCGCCGACTCGTCTCGAGGATCCAGTAGAACGTGACTGTGAGCAAGAAGAAGGCGATGAAGTGCAGCGCTTTGTCGCTTTGCTTGTACGTGGGGATTTTGTAGTCTGTAGGTGAAAAGCCAGCGAGGGCTGAGATCACGCAGATAGCCAGGAAGGCTCCTGTTTATTCACTTCAGATTAGCAATTTGACGTTTGAAATCGGCACTGGGATGAGCTTGAGGGCAAGTCCGCAGATGCAGTGAACCTCTGACAGCGAAGTTGGCCTGGCAAAAGTATGACGGCATGGGGAGCGTACCGGCGAAAGGTTTTCGTATTCGCATAACTGTTCCCTTGGATAGAGTATCACCGGACAAAGAACATTATTCGTTTGAGAAGTTTGTGTTGTGAGAAGCGGTGGTAGGAGCCTGACTGTGATGGTGGAGAGCTGGCATCATTGAGCTCGAAGGATGCCCGGAAACCTAGCCGTTTTAGGCGGGTGCTGCTACTTCACAACATCACGTGCAAGGCTCTCTCTTAACCCACACTTGATGGCCACGGTTCTTCATATCACTTATGGTGCCAGCCATTACTTTCTGAATGTAGAACACCTCGAGAAGCTGAAAATACTACATGAATAAGCAAGCAGAAACAGAATATTGAAGACAAAGGCGACCTCGATAGAAAAGTAACCACCAAGTAACGTAGGTGTAAGGCATTTTAGCTTTGTAATATTTCCAGTCTCTCAAAGAGAGCTTCGCTAGAATCAGTCGGTCACACCCTCACGTACATAACTGGTTGTATCTATCTCTGGGAGGTCTCATATACGGGGGTCTCAAAAGGGGGAACTGCAGATACATTATACCGAATTAAGGTAAGTTGAACCCTAAGCCTCCTGCCCAGATATGCCTCCCTATCTTCATTTTGGCTTAGAAATGACAATATGGAGTGCACGATAGGAAATAAGTGCAACTTGCTCGTAGATCTAGTGACACATATGCTAGAACCCCCACAGCATGAAAGAAGCGGTTGTTCTTGCAGCAGTGAATTGAATGCTTGCAATTTCGAGCGCAAATTCAGTGATCTCGTGTCCTTGCTTTCGCTCGAATGCACAATTTGATTATAGCTCTGTTCGGTGATATTGATATCAATTTTGTGGGAGTGCCAGCGCGGTGCAGGCGCAGAGTCCAAATGTGGTCGGGGCTAAGCCAAATGGGGGCGCCCTACCTAACTCAACTTGAACCTCACCTCCTACGTTCTGCTCACGCTCTCCACGACCGAACGCACCTTCAGCCATCAAGGCGCGCCCCACAACGCCTTTTTCCATCTCGAAGTCATCGGCATACAACTCGCGCGCCGCTCGGCTTCTTCCATGCTTGGTTTTATATTGTTGCGAAACCTGCACGAGGTTGGAGGCCGCCCGAAAGGCTTCGCAGCGCTGTGAGGAGTTCTGCCAAGAATCCCCACAGCGAGCGACATGTCGCTCGCTCCATCGATACATCGCCCATCCTCGAGAGAACACCAACACTATGCACGCTTCCCCACCCAGCCGCCCAACGCGATCCACTTGCGCACCCCAAATCCGAACCTGAGCGATGAAGCCATGTCAAACGGCTCCAACAATAACAATCTGGGGGAGGGGCCCGACGCCATGGCGGAGGAGGACCATCGGGCGGCGCTCTTCCGGGAGCACTACATCCTCACCGAAGCGCGTTTGATGGAGGCTTTGGGAGGAGGGTGCAATAATGATGCCCTGGATGCGATAGACAATGTAATGTTGTTGTCGTCCGAGGTTGCCCCGGCGGCGCATGACGCGCGCCCGGCCGTGACACCAAAGAAACCTACCAGGGCCATCGATGAGGACGATTATGGCGACGATGAAGACGGCGAGGAAGAGGACGACACGCGCACATCTCCGCTGCTCTCCAAAAGCGCCCCGAATGGCATCGCCCCGGCCGCCATCGACACGCCAAGCCTTCGGATAACCTCCTTGTCCACCAAGTTGGGAGTCGAGCGAACAAGCACCCCGTCTTCCGAACAGACCAAATCCTCCGATGATGTGCGCAAACGGCTACAACAGGACAAGAAGGCTGCCGAAGACGCGGCGAAGCGTAGTTTCCATACTTTATTCTATACCCTAGAAAGCGATCGCGATGCGATGTTGGAGCAACAGAAATTTGACGAACTGGATCGTCAAGTGGAGACGGAGATGTCTGGGCAATCTGCCAACGCTCCTGCTAATGGCGCACCAGTCGCTCCGGTGCAGGGTACATTGAGCACTACGAACCTCGGGGCATCCAGTCTTACCTTGAAGCATCTTATTGCCCGCATAGATGCGCGGAGAGACATGGTCCATGCTAGTGATGCGCAACTGCGGAGTCTGATCAGCGAGGTCAGGAAGAACCGGAGTAAATGGGCCAATGAAGATCGCGTCGGCCAGGAGGAACTCTACGAGAGTATGGAGAAGGTCCTCATGGAACTTAAGGCGTGCGAACATGCGCATCCCTTTCTGCAGCGCGTCAACAAGCGAGAAGCCCCCGACTACTACACTGTCATCAAACAACCTATGGACATTGGAACAATGATGAAAAAGCTCAAACAGCTGGGCTATAAGTCGAAGAAAGACTTCGTAGACGACCTGATGCTCATATGGTCCAATTGTTTAAAATACAATGCCGACCCTGCCCACTTCCTACGCAAGAAGGCTCTCTACATGAGGAAAGAAACAGAGAAACTGGTACCCCTGATACCTGAGATCACGATCCGCGACCGCGCAGAAGTTGAGGCCGAAGAGCGGAGAAGGGGGAACGGAGACGCCGACGTGGATGGAGCTGAAGACAGCGATGACGGTATGTTGTAACGAAACCCAGATGCCTTGCGCCACTATGCTAACATACGTCACACCAGAAGAGCCAATTATGGCTTCCCGTGGCCGAAAAGCCCCCAGCAAAGGAGGTAAGGGTACCAGTACTGCGAGAAAAGCCCCTCCAGCAGGTCTAGAGGGCACTCCAGGACCCGATGGTAAACCTGTTATCCCATCGTTCAACAACGTTGTCTCCAATTTGAAGAATGAGTTCCTACGTGCCGACTCTGAGATGGAGGGCAGCGTTAATGGATTCTCGACACCTCCTCCTGGCACATTGACTCCCCTTGGGCCAAATGGCCATTTGCGTAATGGAGTGCACGGGAGCCAAGCAGACATCTCAGAGGCTGATGGAACTGGTGTGTCTGTCAGTGCATTCACCCTCGAAGGTGAAGATGCCGAATTGGATGACCTTGAGTATAAAACCTGGAAGCAAGTAACCAAGAAAGATCGGGCAACCATTGCTGCAGAACGCAACAGGTTATTTCGCGATGACCGACTTCAAGTTGATGAACCCGCAATTCTTCGGACCAGAGCAGGAATGAGAAGATGGCTGCGTCATCGCAAACAAGCCAGCGAAGATGACACCACAGGCGGCTCTACATCTGCTCTTGACGGTAAAGACGGACTTCAGGCCACGGCTGGCGAGACTCTGGCCGAGGGCATTGAGGGCGAGGAAGAGCGTCAAGTCCCAGATTACTATGATCCCGTTTGCGCAATTCCAGACATCAGCGAGCGCCTGCAATGGGTTGAAGATGCGGAAGGTCACGTCATTCAACAAGTCGAGGAATACATGCGAATTGTGCCCAAGGGTCAATTCACAATGCCTGACAGTGCACTAGCCAAAAGAATGGAGGCGAACATGCGACAAATGCAGGAGACAAGGAAGATCTGCGCGAAGATTGGCATCGTCAAACAAATGCAGATACAATCGCAGGTGAGTCAAGCTTACATATACTTTAGCTCGACACGTTGCTGACCTTGTATAGATGTACAAAAGCCAATTTCAGAAATACGATCCTCCATCGTTTATGGAGGCAGACATTGAACCCATTGTCGTTTCTGAGGACGGTCCCATCATGTCTCCTTATGTCTGTCGTGCTGCTATGCAACGCAGTGTCGGCAAGATATTTTATCATGCTGGGTTCGAAGAGTTCCAGCCTTCAGCTCTTGAAGCCATCACGGACATCGCTGGCCAATTTTTTCAGAAACTTGTCGCAAGCTTAGGAGTCTACCAAGAAACGCCCAAAATGAAGTCCGATACACCTGTGCCAGTCGAAAATGGCGCAATGACACACTGGGTGCCGCGCTTCACTCGAGAAGAGGCTCTTCTTCATGCATTGCACGCCAATGGTGTTGACTTGGAGTCGCTAGACACGTACGTGAAAGATGACGTTGAGCGACTTAGCACCAAGCTTTCAGCAATGCATGATCGGATGCGGGCTCACTATGCTGATCTGCTTCGCCCCGCTCTTGACAGTACCGCCGGTGCAGACGGTGCAGGCGCCTTTAATGATGGCAGCGAGCAATTCGTGGGTGGTGACTTTGCAGAGGATATCGGGGAAGACTTCTTTGGCTTCCGAGAATTGGGTCTCGACAAGGAATTCGGCGTGTCTTTCAGTGTTCCGTTGCACCTGCTACAGAACAGGATGCACAGCGCCTACGCTGCTCAGAACACTAAGTATGCAATCCTTCTGCCTTCTTCACGAAATCTGCTAACATCAATAGCAACGTTACTGCTACCGGGGTGCTCATGGAAGAGCCACCGAAGTTCGAGCCTGTCACTATTCACAATATCACCAACGAGATTGGTCTGGTGCAAGAGTGGTTTCTCTCCAAGCTGCATGACAACAATGACGAAAATCTTGTGGAGGATGATGATCTCCCGCCTAAGCAGCGGTTCCCTAAGCCACGCCTTCCTCCGACTGGTAAAATCTCAAGTCCTCGCAAGCGCCCATTGAGAGAGCAGCAACAAATGGCGCGGAAGAAGCGAAAGCTAGATGAAGAAAAAGAGGACAACGGTGGCAATGACAACGCATCTGGCATCAACGGTGGAATGGTAAAAGGCCTAGGAAAACCTGTCGGCAAGTTGAAGCTCGAAATGCCTTCTCAGAAGGAGAACCAGAATGTTCCGGAGCCTGAAAAGGATGATGGCAGCGCTGTCGGTATGATCAGCCCCGAGAGTATTCAAGCCTCTTGATTCAGGGTACAGCGCGTTCGATGAGTAGGATTCTCCGTCAAGTTCATCACATCTCGATATCTTTCATCTCAGCGTAGAGCGCTAGGGAAACTTTTAGGGGACCTCCTGATGAAACTTCTCTTCTTCACATTCGTTCTTGGACGTCTGGGTACTGCGCTTCTCATGCATTCTGGATAAGCCTTATAATGTCTCTTTGTTTAATCGCTCATCATCACTTTATATTTCTTACTTGGCGGAGTTTGTACTTACGATATGGGACGGGTGGAGATTCCATTCCGGCAGGATTCGGGCGCTCATGGCGTTCATCACATTCACACTTTGGTGGTAAGCAGGCGGGTTGGGTTCGGTTGTATACCCATAGCCTTTGATGCTTCTCCTTACACTTTGATTGCGCGGTGGAGATTGTGGATTAGATTGGCTTTCGTGCATCTTTGTACATAGGTTCCGGACGTCCAAGGCCATTCCGACAACTCCTGTAGTGGAGTATTCGTAGTTTTTGTCAATAACAATTATTAGTGTCAATGACTGCGCTGCAAGCTCTCGGTAATTGTCGGTGGGTTCGAACATACCAGGTGACGTAAAAAACGAGCATGAATTGCCTATGAGGCGACTGTCTTCTGATTGCACATGTTGAGAAGCAGGAAAGTCAAACAACTCCAGCAACAGCACGAGGATGATAGGTAAAACTGGTGTCCGAATGTACTCTAATGTAAGTGCTTTGGTGGCAGATCTCTCGAGTATTTGCTAGTGGGCGAAAACGTCGAGCTCAATATTTTAACCACAAGTGAATAAAACAAAACCTTCAGGCCCGTCGTTTGGACGCCCATATCAGCAGGACCTGGAGTTCTCTGATCTGATATACGTGAGATAGCCGAGCTGAAATTAAACCTAGCGCCCGGCTCGCCCGATTTCCATTCCACTTCCCACAAAAATGACGAACGCCAATGTTCTATACAGTGAATCTTTCGGCTGAAACATTCTTGTGTGTCAGTAAGTTATGGTGCTCTTTGGGGTTAAAAGAAACATTTTTCTCGCCATAACGTGACACGGATGGACTTTACCTTTAACCTTTCTGGCACATCTCTCCAAAACCTCTCCACCATCGCCATCACCGACTCCCCCGCGCCTCTCCCACGTGCTCAGCTAAAACCTCGCGTCTAGGCCTTCTCACTTGCGCTTTTCTTGGTTATTATCCCGGCGGAAACTCTGGATTTTTCTTTTGTTTATTTCCACATTGCTTCGCATCAGAGTCTTCTTCGCGATCATGGCTCCAAATGCACAATCAACATCTGCCGTCAACAATTCGGATCGTGCCCAAGCCGTGTTTGGCACGCTTGAATCATTCCTTCAAGTCTACGGCAGCGCAGAATATACTTTGTACAGGAAGAATATTGCCGCACCGCATCTCTCTTATGAAGAGTGGGCGTCATCGGAACACGTTCTCGGGCCCTTCCTGTATCACCTAACGCTAGATACTTGGGATGAGACAACATCTAGTGTGAGTCATTGAATTATCGATGATTCTGTTGAAGTTGAAATTGATGAGGGCAGGACGGTGAGAAACATGAGGAACCTGTCAAACCTGCCCTGTCTGGCCTACCGGAGCGAGATCCGGCAGTGACGACAAATGGCAACGGATTGCTGCGCACCGCAGACTCGTCGACGCCAATTAGGGACGCGAAAGAAAAAGAACCTGTCACATCAGCAAAGAAGAGGCAGAGGCGGAAAAAGAAATTCCTTGTAAATTTCCTATCTACTCCGTGTTTGCACGATACTGACTAGGACAGTCCGCAGAAACCGTGGCATCAGAGGACAGTGATGATACTGTTGAGCCTGCGCTTGTTGCTGAAGTCGCGACTCCCTCTGCAGTAACTCCAGTTATCAACGATCGACACACATCGTTGGTGCAAAGGCACAAAAAGACATCTCTAGTAACCTTACTCATTCAATATTTGATTATCAGGTTACTGACTATATTAGTCTGCATCAAAAATGCCACCAGATGATTTGCAAGAATCCACGCCACCTTCTAAAGGTCGTTCCAGAATTGTGAAGCTTCAGTTGGCTTCGCTCAAACGGCAAAAGAAAAAACCGCTGGCGAGTTTACTTCTACGCAATCGACATCTATACAGTACTAATTTTGATAGTCCGAGGCACTTGAGTCGTCCGAAGAAGAGAAAGAACCTGCTGCTGTCGCTGAAGTTGTAACTCCCGCTGCTACGATTGTTACGCCCGAGGGCTCAAACAAATCGTCAGCGTCAGCGGTGAGGCGAGGACTTCGCATCAGGACACCGGCCCAGCAGCGACCCTATTTTCACCACGCGAAATTGTTCGAAGAGGCAGAAGTTGATCCAGCTGACGAAGACACAACCAAGCCATCGCCCAAGGTAGCATCTACCAAGTTCGCCCAGGTCATCTATCCTAACGACGAAGAGGATGTCGACAACGAAATTCTGGAGGAAGAGTGTAACGTGCCCATAGAAACACCGCCTTCAAGCAACAAGAAACCAAAGGTCAAGCCCAAAGGTCGGCGTTCGAAGAAGTTTGGACTTGACAAAGACTCCGAGTTTCATGTGCTAGCGGGTATTCAGGCTGTTCAGCTCCCGAGCGACTCGAAACCAAAGAGGAAGGGAAGACCTAGGAAGTCCCTCCAGCTATCTGAAGCCTATATTCGGGACTCGTCCAACGAAGAAGAAGATGAAGCAGGAGCAGGAGCAGGAGCAGAGGTAGAGGCAGAGGCAGAGGCAGAGGCAGAGGCAGAGGCAGAGGTAGAGGAGGAGGCAGAGGCAGAGGCAGAAGAAGAGGCACAGCACAAAGTGATGGCCGCCGCAACGCCATCGCAGAAAGCCAAACGTCGTGTCAAACCAAAGAAGTCTGCTTCTATCGTGATTAGCAGTGACGAGGACGAAGACACAGATGCGCATTTGTATCCAAGCTTATGCAACCCAGTACAGATAGAGACAACAAAGGTCCGTGACAATAGCCCAGAGTCTGACGTTCTTTCCATGTCTAGTCTGGAATGGGCTACGAGGCCTTCGAAAAAGGAGGAAACCCCACCAGCTACCACGAGCCCTGCAACAAAAACCCCAAATAAGAAGAGCGGAAGCAATGGTGTAGGAGGAACTTGATGTAAGTAGACTAATGCATTCCTGCATATTACCATTCGCCATTTTCTCTAACTTCTCATTCCCATCGGCTTAGTACGAACCATCAAGATTTTGTACTTCTTTGGATTATTGTCTCGATGGGAGTATAAGAACCAAACTTTCGGGAACAGTAAGGCACGGTGTTATTGCATGTCCACTCACATCTTGGTGTTATAGAAATTCAAGATATCATTTGACTATGCGAAGTAATTAGTCCAATGTTATTATAATCTGAATCCTAGATCATCTACCCTAAATCACGATTGTCAAGTGAGCTATCATTGTTCACATGCTTGTTCTCAAGGCCAAGTTCTACTTACAGATTTTCTTTTTTGTAAATGCAGACGCGTCACGTGACCAATAAGCACGCCACCCTTCGGGAAATAGAAGTATCCCTCATACCTAGTCTTACAAGTCAAGAGTGTCATCTATTACTAAACGCGCTTCCCTATGTCTATGCATCTTGCTAGGATTGCAACTATGTAGGTTAAAAAAAGCGTGCTGATCAGCTTTTTCGTTCGGAAGCGCAAAAGACAAAAACATACAACAGCAGGGATTCGCCAATGGTCACCCACTTGACTACTAGTCCGCCGGTATCATGCTTATGTAAGGCTGAGCGGACGGGAAGCCCAATTTTCATGATCCTATGGTCGTATGTGACATGATTGCGAAATGATTAGATATATATAGGAGCGTAGATCTGTGTTACCTGCATATATATATTTTTCTCTTTGTGCCCCATAGGCTTTAGTACTCCTCTCTCTATTCTGATCTTCACGTTATGGACTACATCTAAGAACACCGTTGCTCCGAACTGGTTGTTTTTGTGAGATTTCTCTTCCTGAAGCAGAACACCAAATTCTCCTCCGACAACTACAACAGTGCTTTGTAGGGCTCGCCTAGTCCTATATCGTGTATCTACATCACGCACCTTGTATTATATTGTATAACTACCTTGATTTTAATCATGTTCTCGGGACCTTGATATTAGCATTGCAATTTTTGCCGGTTTCCCATCAACTTCATCGTTCGCTCTATGACCGTACAAGCCTTCCAGCTACTTCTGATTGGACGCCGAAGTATCTCCTGGAAGAGACAGCGCTGCTTTGCATGGTTTCCTCGATCCCGTTTCCCAGTTTCTAGAATTGGTTGTTGGTGCTCCTCAACCATCCCAGGTTATCGTCCTTCCGTCCGGCTTAGGACATATCATTCACTGTGTATTTTCTATCAGGTCCCTACCATGATCTTAAAATTTACGCTGGGAGATATGGCGGTGGGTTATGGGCATTATTTGAATTTTTTATCCACGTTCTAGGTTTACTTGTGGAGCTCCTTCCCACATCGCGACTTTCCTTTTCAGCGCGTCTTCCCACCGACGACGACCTCACATTAACAATAATCGATATGCTTACTCACCTCCAACTCTCATCTCCAGCACTTTACTTGACACAACTTGAAAGCCAGCCCCGAATAACCAACCTCCCACCTCCTACATTCTATGATCCGACGTTGCCCATCATAACAAGGTCTCTGGAAGACATGCACGACAGCGTTCACCATCCAGAGATCCCAGAACTACCAGCCAATAAGGAAGGAAAAGGTAACGATATCTCTTCTCCTCGCTCGTCGGATCGAACTTCAACTTCAGTAATCCGGGATCGGAGCAGGATTACTTGTTTTCCCAGTCAGGGGTTTTTCAAATTACCTATATGGCCTGGTCAGGCTACCTCTTGCTGACATGCTTGTAAATAGAACCGCGACCGCGCCTTCATCTCCTATTGTAGCGGTAAGCTCGAAGACCTCCACTTTGTAATGTTTTGCCCTAATTGCAACCTGTCCATGGCCACCAAATAGAAGCTAGAAGAGCACTACCACTTCGCCCATGCTAAGTTTTAACGAACAGTCCGTCAAGTATCTAGCTGTGCAGGACCCCTCGTTGTCTCATGCGTCCCCATAATTACGATAAGCATCTCGCAACTGAACGCCGAGATTTCAGAGTCTCATGGAGCGTTGATACGTGCAACAAGGTAGTGAGGGTGCATGGGAAACTGGAGATCGGAGTGCAAAAGTGTAATTATTCTTACTGAAACCCCAAGTATGAAGAGGAGCGAAAGCAGGTGTACATAAGCTAATTGAGGAGGTGTTCCCGGTGGGAGAAGGAGGAGGACAAGGACAAGAAGGTTTGGGAAGAACGGCGGCACTAAGAATCACGGTAATGATGGAGGTGAGGACAGTGGTAAGCTGGATATGAACATCTGAGGTGGGTTCTGTCTGGTGGTAGGGAGTTTGGAGGAAGTGTCGCAATGTTTCTGGTGGATGAGGGTACACGAGAGAAGTCATCATCCTCTGGGACGATGAAGTCGGTCAGGTACTGGATTCAGGTATTCATCAAGCGGCATGCTTCAGAGGAGCTGAGTTATGCAATTGACCTTTGGTATTATTATACTGGCCCACCATGAAATAGAGATTGCTATTTCCACACTCTGTAAGCCTACGAAATCGTGACTCATTCAATTCCATACCACGGTGTGCACCAAATTTACTGATTCTCTCTACACAGCTGACTGGTTCTGGAATGGAGCTAAAACGATTGATATAACTTTACGGTGTCGTCTTGTAATTACCTTTTAGAGGGAGCTTTGCGTACAAATTTATTTTGGGTTGCGTATTTCCTACATTTGAGGTTATAGTCAATAAGAGCCGCTTTGGGAGAGGCACTGCTTTTCAACATTCTGAACTCGACGTGAGTTTCTCGATATTCATAGCTTATAGATGGCGTTTCCTAATACCTCTACTTTTTCTGCTCAGGTAACAATAGATACTAATATACATTTCTTAGATATGTTTACTTCAAATAATAGTACACCTCCCTTATTTCAATACCTCTTCATCCTAATCCCTCTCAGCTTCAAAAAGTAATATGCAACGCCAAACAACGTCCCACCCAAATGCCCCGCATGGCCCGTCGTCGACTTCTGATCATTCAAATAATACCCATCGTACACCAAATACCCCACCGAGAGAGCCCAAAGCGGCACGGGGACAACACCCATAAGCAGCATCTTCACGTGAGGGTAATTCAAAGCGGCTACGGCCCCAAGACCCATCACACACCCACTGAAGCCTAACCCGCGACTCCGATCGACTTGCCCGCGTTCAATCTTCGACATGCGATGGACGAGGTAACCAACCGATCCAGTGAGGCCAGAGCCGATTACTAGAGTGAGAAACCGCGCTGGCCCGATCCCGGGGGTCTGCGCGACAAGCCCGCCGAGCGAGTACGCAGTAATCATGTTGAAGGCCAGATGCAAGGGATCGAAGTGCGTGAAGCATGCCGTGAGCGCCTGCCAGTATCTCCCGCCTATGAACTCGTGGACATTCAAGGTGAAGTTGGGGATGAATCGTACAAGGCCTTGCATGTGGCCTTCGGATGCTTGGGCTCTGATGTACATGTAGTAGCCCCAGATGCTACAGTTTACGCCGATTAGGCCGTAGAGGATGTTCATGTTGAGCGAGGCTTGGGATGCGTAGGTGGGGCCGGCGTGGTAGTAGCGCCGCCCTAGGTTTTTGAGGAGAAGGTGGTCGGTGCTGAGGCCTAAGGAGGTGTAAGACATAGTGGGCTTGGTGGACCTTGTGGGGTGGATGGACCTGACGGGGTGAGTGGACCTGGCAAGGCGTAGTGTCCTGGCTAACCGAAGAGTTGAAGACATGATATTTGTCCTACGATGTGTGTTTGTCAAAAGTAAAAAGGCCGGGAAGGTGGAGGTTCCTGACACGTGAGCTCGTGTTTCGAGAAGAGGGCTTGGATGCAGAGTGGAACCAGCGACCAACTGAATAGCTGTGCAGATAAGATTTCGCTTCGGTGAATTGGTCTTCTTGGATACTACATGCGGTCTGAAGCGAGTGCAGCCAGTTTTATATCACGAGCGTGAGTGCAGCCAGGGAGGGTTTTGGAGCCCAGGTTCGGTACCTGCCAGATTCCCGGTGAGCAGCAACTCGGCCCTACACAGCAGAAGACAGCACGATGAGAGGAGATTTGATGTCGGCGCTGGGCTAGCCAATCCTGGGAGACGAGACAGCGTGTTGCGGGTGAGAGACGGACTGTTTGCTGTGCCAGAGCCGACGTCGGCGTGGCCAATCAGGCGTCGCGCACGGGACTCTCCACCGACCTCATTCTTTCTTCTTAAAGACCCTGGCCCAATTTCCACAACACCACACAGCCGTGCCTGACCACCCGAAAAATACATACAACCGCTACACACACACCAGACGCCCGCCCAGAGACGTCCACGCTGCACTCGTCCTGCGCGCACTATCTCGACACGCTCCCCACCCAGCACACGCTGTAGACCGCAACTGTATCGGCTCCACCACCCTGCCTGCTCCTGTCTCAGGCCGCGCCCCGTCTTTCTGCGCAGTGACGAACTCTCACTCCCACCACCGCGCCATACCCAAGATATCACCTGGCCTCCTCACATAAGGCGCCGGCTCTCACTCCACCGCAACACGCCCCCCGCCTTCCTCCACAACCGCACACTCCATCCGGGCCAGACTTCCCTCTTGCCAGCCGTCGCACTGAACTCACTTGTAACCGCAGTCGCATAGTTCGACTGCATATACCCTCGATCACCTCTAGAGCCCCCGACCTCCCGTCCGGCTTTCCCCACCCCGGTGGCCACCTTCACAATGACTACCGACATAACTAACCAGCTAGCAGCGACAAAGCTAGGGTCAGTCAGGCTCCTCGAGTGTGCTGTTCTACTGTACTGACATTTTCTTAGCGACGCCTCCGCGCCATCAGACGCGAACTGGAAAGATGGACTGAAAGTCCCCTCCAAAGACTTGCGACCACAGACCGAGGTACGCGCCGCAAAATCATGCGCTGTATTTGCGCGGTTGGATTGACATTACTCGCTCTAGGATGTTACAGCGACGAAGGGCCTCGAATTCGAAGACTTCTTTATCAAGCGCGAGTTGATGATGGGCATTTTCGAGGCGGGCTTCGAGAAGCCTTCGCCCATCCAGGAAGAGACCATCCCCGTCGCCCTCACCGGCCGAGATATTCTGGCGCGCGCGAAGAACGGCACCGGCAAGACGGCCGCCTTCGTGATACCCACTCTAGAACGCGTCAACCCCAAGAGCCCCAAGACGCAAGCCCTCATACTCGTGCCCACACGAGAATTGGCTCTACAGACATCGCAGGTGTGCAAGATGCTCGGCAAGCATCTCGGCCTGAACGTCATGGTCTCCACGGGCGGCACTGGCCTCAAAGACGACATCATACGGTTATCCGACCCCGTCCACATCATTGTTGGAACTCCTGGCAGAATCCTTGACTTGGCAGGAAAGGGCGTCGCTGACCTCTCTGCGTGTCAGACGTTCGTCATGGACGAGGCCGATAAGCTTCTCTCTCCCGAGTTCACCCCGGTCATAGAACAATTGCTGGCCTTCCACCCCAAGGACCGGCAAGTCATGCTCTTCAGCGCCACCTTCCCCATCGTGGTCAAGAGCTTCAAGGATAAACACATGAACTCGCCATACGAAATCAATCTGATGGACGAATTGACGCTGCGGGGTATTACGCAGTATTATGCCTTCGTCGAGGAGAAGCAGAAGGTGCATTGCTTGAACACTCTTTTCAACAAGCTGCAAATCAACCAGTCGATCATCTTTTGCAATTCTACGAACCGAGTCGAGCTTCTTGCCAAGAAAATCACCGAGCTTGGCTACTCATGCTTCTACTCGCACGCGCGCATGCTTCAGCCCAACCGCAACCGTGTCTTCCACGATTTCCGGAATGGTGTTTGCCGCAACCTTGTCTGCTCGGATTTGCTCACGCGTGGTATCGATATTCAGGCGGTTAATGTTGTCATCAACTTCGATTTCCCGAAGAATGCGGAGACATATCTTCATCGTATTGGTCGATCTGGTCGTTTCGGTCACTTGGGTCTGGCCATCAATCTGATCAACTGGGATGACCGATTCAACCTCTACCGAATCGAGCAGGAGTTGGGTACTGAAATCCAACCTATTCCCCAGGTCATCGAGAAGAAGCTTTATGTCTATGAGTCCCCCGAGAATATTCCCCGCCCGATTTCCAACCCTCCACGCACCCCGTCCCAGGAAGAGGATGGCACTGTTGCGAGGTCGAACTCGGCACAGAACAACAGCCGCCAGAATTTCAACCGTAGCCGTGGCGGTGGCGCTCAGTTCCAACCTCGTGGCGGTCGGGGAGGCGGTGCACCCCCGAACCAACGACAGAATGGACACAATCCTCCACGTAACGCCCGACCTCAACCCGCCGGCCCACCACAGTAGAGCTGCGGTGCGTGAGGTGAGGTGAGGTGGGGTGCGGAGGAGTTGGGTTCGTCTCAGCAGTTCTCGTCGACTTTCACAGCGAGTCTTTAAGGATTTATGTCACGATTCCTCTTTGCCCAGGGAGCCAGCCGGGTGCGATTTGGTATTGTCGTTCGCGACTGCACATATTTTTTGGAGTTGTTTTCTCATCATGCTAACGTGAGCGGTTGTCGACGACTCGATACGGGATACCTGATTTGCTTTTCTCGGGACATTACGAATCGAATTATCGGCGCACACGGAGTATGCGATATCGGACCGTTCTATATGTACTATATCATGGTCTGTTCTGGATCTAGGCTCGCTTCTCTTCGTTAATCGGCCGGTCACGTCGATTCCCTTTTCTCGGCGGTTTTCTTTCTTTCCATCGGAGTTTATACTTCTCACTCCGCTTCCACAAGTTTCTACATCGGTCTTCACACCTTTACAGCATTGGCGACTGGCGGAGTAATTGCTAAAAGTTCGATCTTTCCCCAATAGAGGGTTCACGATTCTCATTCTATCATTACTCAAACACCCGACACCCTCGACCCCTGGATATGACCAGCTCTAATGAGCTCTACGACTCTCCCACTTCCATCGAACACGTTCCATCACACTCGGTAAACTCTGTCGGATACGCCTCTCAACTCTCATCACAATCAACCCCCTCCTCTTATTGTCGACTTGCTAGTGTGCATCTTGTACGCTAACGACCACATTCTTTTCGCGGTTCCTCTCCCTCCCCTCGGATATCGCACCCCTCGAGCGCTACTCTTCGGCTCATCTCATTGTTGATCAACTTCTTTGCCACTATCAATATGGTAGGAGGACCAGATCAGTCTGGGCTCTGATTCTGCGACATTGTCTTTCTCAGTCTCTGCAATCCCGGAAAAATCAAAAGCATCACAAAAGTGCCTCTGTGGAAAATGTTGGAATTGGGTCAGTAGCTTGGTAGAAGAAAAAGAGAAAACACATTTGGAGAAAATCTCAGAAAAACATTTTAGGGATCCAATTGAAAAAAAGTTATGGATGGATGGCATGGTTCGCGCTGGAAGAAGCTTTAATCGATGACTAACGATTTCGATCGAAGTGAGCTTCCGCAATCGTGTTTCGCTGGCTATGTACTTGGCTGGTGACTACCTATAGCCGTTTCAATGTAATACTTTAGTCCTTAGCATGTGTATATGGTGATGATCTTGACTGCGTAAGTGAACAGGCAAGTGAATGGAGTGCGTGTATTGGCAGGTAATGTTGGAGATTTTTGCGAGTTGCGGCTCGAATTTTCCCTGCCTTTCCCTTAAAGGCTAGGAACTAAGGCTCGAAACCTGCTGACCACTTCATCGACATCTGCGGATATCGGTTTCTTGTAGCATGTTATTAACTATTCAAGCGTATTGTAGTCCATTAATTGCACCTCTTCAACTTCCGTCTTCTTCAGGCGTCTTTCCTCCGTTCTTCCTGGCTTGAATTATTTCCACCTCAATCATACTTTTTCATTTCCCGTCTCGTATTCTCCCACCCTTTTTCTTTCTCTCTTTATCCTTTCGTATTCATCCCCCTTCTCCTTTTCCTTATCTGAGATTTTCTTCTATGTAACGGTACTAACTTTCCTCCTTCTTAGCTAGACGGTACACTCCCTCTAGATTCAAGCCTGTATCTATTTCCTGCCTCCTGCCGTAACTGCTTTCTCCCCGTTCATTCACCCAGTCGTTGAACATGGGTAGTAGAAATATGAGTAGAAAGGGTTGCAGAGTCGGCTTCGCAGTAGCACTAGTATCAATGAAATGGACTTGGTGGTCAGGGCGTAGGGATGTGGTAGAAGTGAGACCGTAAATCGGTTTCTGGATATAAAACGCTAGGTCTAGATATGTCTGGTGAAATCATATGCACCAGGTTGTTTTTTTCATGGTACTTTGAAAGGCTTTAGTTGTTTATATTTTATATTTCCTGCCGCTTCTGAGTTAAATGTCCAAGAGATGGAAGCCCAGTATACAAGATATAGAAGTTCAGGGATCGTGACGATAATCTTGGACTAAGAAATAGGTTGCGCTAGGTTGGTAGACCCACAGCTAGTACATATCCACTCTTTCACATACATAGTAAGGTGTCGTACTGGGCCATTACCCCTTTTTTCCATTTGCTAGGTCCGCTTACTGCTCAAACTATTTTGATCACCGCATGAGACGCCTTTATCTTATACGATCATCATGGGTCTAACTTGACATTCGGCAGTTTCCGGATCTTCTCCATATATTGGTCATGAAGTCTGAAATTCACATGGTCGGTGACGTTAGAGACGGGTCTCATGAGCTCAATTGCAATACCCGGAACCTGCTCGGAGATGCACTGGCAAGCGCGCAGCCATGACTTTCCCTGGAAGTGCTCTATGTCATTTTCATCATGCTCCAGATTCGGTAGCATCATCCACATTTCCTCAAGTACCAGCGTTTCAAGGCGGGGCCACTGGTCTTGGCTAGCGAAAATCTTGGGCGTACAAAGGGAATCTCTATCGATGAAGAAGTTGCGCAGACATAGGGTTTCTACATTGGGGAGCACAAGGCCGGATAGAAGCCAGTCCAGAATACATCCTTTCGGGTCCGATTCTACACCGTCGGTGAAAGCATCGCCCTCGTTGCCGACATTGCAACGGAGATCGAGACACGTCAAGGACGGCATTGAAGTGAGTACTGTGGTCCAATATCTGACTGCACCGGCACTGCCTGTATCGCCCAGCCAGACTCGTGTCCCGTGTGTACCCCTACCGTGCACATTGAGGGTAAGCGTCGTTATATTGCCCAGCCGCGCATCCAGTATATATTTTGTCTTGTGGTACGCCTTGCTGAGGAGACGGTTGACGGTGGCAAAGGAATTTAAGATATCCAAATTGACCATAGAGAGGCTCAGAGACTTTACCGTTCTAGGCACACATAAGAGAATGAATGAGCTTGCCCAGGCTTGGTTGACGGTGGAGTTTTCGATGAACCGCGGTTGGACTTCATTTACTACCTCAGCTCCGTACCGACTGATGAAGCTGTTGGTGAAGGTTGGAGCTGGATGATTTCTTCTCTCGCAAACATCGATGCTGATAGAATGGAGGCTTGGGAACTGGGCGAGGATAGAGCTCCAGGATATCTGTGCCAGCGCGTGCAATTCGTGCCATCGTCTGTCATCGGCGAAGGGGGCGACCATTGCTCGGTGATAGGTACTACAGTATTGATTCTGCTCCTCGGTCACTTTAAGTGGGGATGTAATGTTAGTACAGTACTTTTCTAAGCCAAGTGTGTGGATACTGCTACCGTAACGCTCACTAGGGATGTCTGAGGCATCACCGAAGTGGTGTAATGGGTCGTGAGCTTGTATGGCGGTGATACGTACTTTGATAGGGACTCTCCCAGCCAAAATTCTTCATGAGACGCTGCTTAGTCATGTCATAGAGCGTCGCGTGATGGTCGGTGGTATCGAGATCCCATCTAATAGCTGGTGGCACCTTCCCTGATCAGTACAAACAAGATTCAAAGCGCTCCCATAGGCAACAAACCTGTACTTGAATAGTCTTCACATATTTGCGAAGTCCACTAGTGCTAATGGAAATAGCAAAACGTTCAAGATGGCTAGCACTATCCACAGACACATGAACAAGGGTCTGTGAAGTTCGGTGTACAAAGTCAGTGAAGTCCCTGAAAACTGAAGGGTATGCAAACTGGGAGGTGTACCATATCGCGAAACATGTACTCGGGAACCCACTCTCGGAGACAACGATGGGCGAGGTTGGCGTTCTTGAGGTGCTTCTTTCCATGCCGGGCGTGTCGTTCTCGATCGGAGCCGGGCGGGGCCAGGAATGAGACGATTAACTTCAGGAGCTCGGAGGGTAAAGTGGCCAGAGTTAGACGAGCCATTACCTGTCCAGGGCAGTCCCTCGAGGGTAGGATGGTAGATGACATCTATCGTAACGTACGCGAAGGGGGCCGATTATAGTCTTCCGTGGTAAGTGAGATGGCGTGGTGTAGAAGATGTGTCGATTCGTGTGGCTCCGTCCTAGAAAAATATTCTTTGCCAACGGACCAACTATCAAGGTTGAATTTCTTGCTGAAGGCCAGTAATTTTTCTCAGGAAAGCGCCTGAGAAATCTCTTGAGGCACTGATGCAGGCACAAACTGGAAAATTTCAACGAAGTCAAAAGAAGGATGGCTGTTCTGAATTTTTTTTAATTTTTTTTGCAAAGCGCGAAACTTATGTGTAAACTGAAGCCTGGAGCTATTGTCGTCAGTACGAAGGTACATGGCCGTAGCTTTAACCGGATAAACATCGGACCGAGAAACCCGCTGATAGCCGCCGTTCATGATCCTTGCGAGGCGAATGTTTCTCACGAAATTGCGAAAACAAGAAGTCGACGACTTGAAATACTTTGTACCATGTTTCTTCTTAGGCCCAATTCCAGACCACTCCTGCGCCAGACCCGGCGCTGCTTATACTCGACAGCGTCCTCACCAGTAATCAAAGTCACCAGCGTCCCCGCACCACACTGCGGCAGCATTCGCATCCTCTCCCTCAATCGACCTGCCGCGCGGAACGCTATATCGAGACAACTACTCGCTGAATTGAATCATGAAATAAATAGTATACACAATGAGGGAGAGACAGGCGCAACAAGAGCTCTAATTCTGGCCAGTGAGGTAGACACGAGCTTCTGCGCGGGCGCAGATTTGAAGGAGCGTGCGGGGTTCACTCCAGAAGAGTAAACACCTATCATTCAGTCACTCTCGCTGCAGACTGACAATTGAACAGTACGGCGAAGTTCCTGGCTTCCCTCCGCGGGACCCTCTCCTCGATTGCTTCTCTCTCCATTCCCACAATATCCGCGCTCGCAGCACCTGCATTCGGCGGCGGTCTCGAACTAGCTCTAACTACACACATGCGTGTATTTGCTTCTACAACGACAGTAGCACTCCCCGAAACGCGGCTAGCCATCATACCGGGCGCGGGAGGAACATATAGACTGCCAGCGCTCATTGGACTGTCACGGGCACGAGACATGATATTGACCGGTCGGAGAGTTGGCGGCCCGGAAGCATACTTCTTGGGGTTGTGCGATCGGCTTGTAGAGGTAACACAGGAAGAGGCACAGCAAGAAGGTGTTGCGCGGACGATGGTGCTCACAGAGGCTGTGAAGCTAGCAAGAGAAATATGTGAGGGTGGGCCAATCGCTATAAAAGCTGCGCTGGCGGCGGTTGAAGGATGTGCGTTGGGAGAAAAGGCGGAGAATGCTGCGTATGATATAGTGGTGAAGACCCAGGATCGGGATGAGGCGTTGCTCGCCTTTAGAGAAAAGAGGAAGCCGACCTTCAAGGGACAGTAATAGCAAGCAATAGCAATGTACCTGCTAGAGTTCACGGCTAGATCTTGGGACATGGTGGTATAGAAGCAATCTGCATGCCATCATGTGCTTATGTATGTTCAATCAGACCAATAGTAGTACCTGGAAAGCTTTGTTGCTCGATTGTACCCCTACTATCCCTCACATTTTCGACTTGATCTCCTCCAGCAGCTTGGCAAGCTCTCCCTTATCTGCCTCCTTCGTCGGCCAACCAATCACCAGACCCTCTGTCTCGTTTGGCTTCGGAATCATATGAAAGTGTACGTGATCAACGACCTGATGCGCAATCCGTCCGTTGTTCTGCAGAATATTGTAATCCTCGACACCCTGCGCAATAGCAATCTTCTTCGCCACGGACAACACTTCAGCGAGTTGGTCGTCGGGGATGTCGTGGAGCTTTGCGCCGTGGAATTTGGGGATAACGAGCTATCAAAGGCGCCATTGTTAGCTCCGAGTTATGTGATAGGGGAAGGGAAGGGAAGGGAAGGGAGGAAGGATGTGTCCTACAGAATGTCCTTTGCTGATCGGTCCAATGTCGAGGAAAGCCAGCGTCTTCTCACTCTCGAAGATCTTCATGGAGGGGATTTCGCCTAGCGCATAGTTTTAGCAGGGTTGTGTGAATGTTGTAAAAAGAGACTAACCCCGAATGATCTTACAGAAGATACAGGCGGCCATTTTGGTGCTCGAAGGAGTCTGTGTCTGTGATGTGATATCGTGAGCCGTGTTCGGAGCTTTACAGGAGATGGCGGGGGATGTGGGGCAAATGTGAAAGCAAGTCTTGCCGAGGTACCGCTTTTGGGGTCATTAAACCTGGATTGTTCAAAGCAGACCAACCACCGCTCCTATACTCTTCGTGCTCTACAATTTCTCCCATCCTTGGTTTGGTGGGTGTGTAGACTTGCACTACAACTTCATTGTCACTTGCAGTACAGTTTGGACATCGAAGTCACATACAAACGAGAAGTGGAGGGCATTTTTCCAACAAAGGGTATCGAGAAATAGAGAACACAAAACTTCAAAATCCATCCACTAGCTCTTGTCCTGATGAAACTACTTCGCCCATTTCCAGCTGTCACACTCGAAATTGGCGTAGCACTGGAACTCGTTGCTGAGTCCTTTGGCATGCTTCGGCTCGAACGTAGTTACCCGTATACCAGGTTTGGCGTACAGTTTCTCAATGATAGGCTCCATGCGCTCCCCAGTACACGCAATCAATCGGAAGGACTCTGTTTCCTTTGACAGATCTACTGGAGTCCATGATTTTGCGAGCCAGCGTACCGTCAACGCGGCTGTTGTTTGTTAGCTATATATTGGAGTCACCATATGGATTGTGGAAGCCCTACTTTTAGTCTGGCAATCTTCGCTGAGAAAGGGCGGGTCGGCAATGATCCGATGAAAAGAGCCTTTCAGCTCGGTAGGCAGCTTCATTGGGTTCTGGAAGTCATAATGTACGAATTCCTTGAACACTGCAAACCGCTCATCGTATTCGAGCAATTTGACTTGGGGTCGGCATTGATATTCTCCAGACGACTATTCTCTATATTAGTATTTGGGACTGAAGCAAGGTATCTTGGCTTACAAGGAGGTTTTTCAACTGGATGAATGCACTTGGAGCAGATACAACTGCTATATGGGTCTCATCCGTGGCACCATCCAAAAGTTGTCGAGCAAGACTCGTAGCAGTCTCGTCGTCGTACTATCGGTGTGAGCATTCGATTGCCCTCTGTTAACATGAGTACAAAGCGTACCCAAAATTGACTTGCGTTCCAGTCTTCGGTAAACGCATCCATTGATAACTTCCCTTTCCCATCAAAGTCTTCTTCAGCTTGGGCTTTAATATCTTCGAACGCCTTCTGCCGCTCATCACGTTCTCGATAGAAATCTTTCAAGGCATCCAAAGCCCCCGAGGATAGCTGCCTTTCTTATGAGTTAGCACATAATATTGCCAGGCAGTATAAAGCTCACGGGATCTCGTCATCTTCGTCCTCTGTCAACGTCATCTTCGCATTCGTTCTGAGTGGTTAGGTTGACAGCTCCGCCTTGGGAAAAAAAGCTGTGCTTGTAGCCTGCACGCAGAGTCGGTGCTAACGCTAAGCGACTCTCTAACTCCGTACCTCGGAACTGTTCCAATGAGCGAACATGCACCCACGATGGCGATTGCGTGCTCACTTCACGTTTCACAAACGCTATTCGATAATGGCAGAACCTTTGGTACCTCTTCCAACGGTTGAGAAGCTGAGCAGCCGGGTCATTCGAATCCTGGGAGGAAATCCGGGAAAGGTGCGCATCTCTGTTTGCTCGGTTGCGATATTAGACTGCGACTGACGAGCTTCCAGTTCACGCTACAAGGTTTGTAGTATACCTCCTCTCGCGCACCGTAAACTGATTCCCGAAGGCACGAACACATATATTGTGGGGCAGGGCTCGAAACGGCTCTTGATAGATACGGGAGAAGGGAGACCAGAATGGATCAAGTCGCTAAAGTCGGTGCTGGACGATGAGAAGATTATCATCGACAAGGCCCTTCTGACGCACTGGCATCACGATCACATTGAAGGAGTGCCTGACCTTCTGAAAGCCTCTGCAGATACCGTTGTGTACAAGAAGGATCCAGAAAAAGGATGGCTAGATATCAGCGACGGGCAGAAGTTCGAGACTGAAGGAGCGACACTGCGGGCCTTCCACTGCCCGGGACATACAACTGATCATATGGCGTTTATTCTCGAGGAGGAAGATTCCATGTTCACAGCCGACAATGTTCTTGGGCAGGGTACTGCTGTGTTCGAGGATCTTACGACGTACATGAAGAGTCTTGACAGTATGTCAAGCCAATTCAAGAGTCGTGCATATCCTGGTCACGGACCAGTCATTGAAGACGGGCCAGCCAAGATCCTGGAGTATATCAGGCATCGAAAGCAACGGGAGCAACAGGTATTGGACGTGTTGGCTCAGGTGAAAGAAGGTGGGTGGACGGCGATGGATATTGTCAAGGTAATATATAAGAACTATCCCGAAAATTTGTGGGCTCCAGCAGAAAGGGGAATTCTGCAGATTCTTGAAAAGCTCTTGAAGGAAGGAAAAGTTGTTTATGATGATGGCAAAAAAACGTGGTCGCTGAGTGGGAAGGCAACGCTTTAGTCTATGCGACCAATCAAATGATGCACCAATGATCCTTCCAGCACCCGATAACGCTTGACATGCTTAGTGCCCCGCTCCTTTGCACAAACTTGTCGGTGAACATCATTTCGTCTTTCCTAATGAATTGTGTAAGTAGTCATGTGTTTATATATGATTTAATTCATAGAAACCTCTATTGTCAACCTGAAAGCAGTGCCAGATATTGATCTGATCAGACGCAGTGCCAGAGTGGTTAATGGGTTAGACTTGAATTACTCATTCATGTCATCTAATGGCTTCGGCCTCGCAAGTTCGAATCTTGTCTGCGTCGTAACCACGATTCCTTTTTTATTTTTCTTGGCATTTTGTTTTTAGATCTCTCTTATTGTTCGCTCTCCTAATCAAAATCTAGTACAACAGCAACAATGACTTCACTTTTGCACGCCCTTCTTTGGTAGCACTTTACAGTTCTGTTTTGCGCCAAGGAGAGGTGCTCACAAGCTCATCAGCCCGCGCGATTCCTCACGAGAAGTTCAGATCGACTTTCTCCAACCTTCTTCAAGAGAAAGCACCCTGGCTCATCCCTGAATAACTCTCACGGATGGCGGCATGTGCTAGTCGTTCCCATCTTACAATGCTAACTGTAACGGGTTAAAGACTACACAGTGTTACACACCAATCCCTCTACAACACTGTGCAACCAGATAGATGATTCTAAGACATTCATGGATTCTGGATGGCATGATTCATCAATCACCAATGTTCACATTGAGGTTCTCTGCTCCCCACACGCAGGATGAATAAAGTACTCTAGCGAATACGGGCAGAGATCGCCCCATCGGCCCCCAAATTCCCGGAAAGGATTCCGCCAAACTGTCATTTGGATAATCAAAATTCGGTGCTAGCCCTGCTGCAACGGCCAGTCCAAGCAGGGCTAGGACACCGTTGATCAGGGATGTTCGTCGATATCATCTTTCCGATTGGTTGATTGGCGGGAATTGAGCTTGCCCCCTGGGTTCTTTGGTCCGGGATACACCATGCAACTTAATTTTCTTCTCTTCCCCTTACCACCTTCCCAAGCCTTACAAGGTGAGCCTCCGAGCGTTGCCTTTACCTGATGTAGTTTGGAGCCACGCTAGTACCCTCCATGCTGTGTGTCACTCAGGCGCTACCGCAGACTACGCTTCGGGGTTTAATATGGAAAACGCGACTAGCACGTTCCTGGTTGCAACCTGTGGTATCCACAGGACAAGGACTGTTAATATTGAAAGGCATGGAATCTGCCTCGCGATGATTAGGCAATCTGTGTACCTTCGTTCTCTGCAGGAGTATATCCTTCTTGCGCTCGACCTACCTGGAAATAATGGTAGGGCAAGGCATCATGAAGGTCATTCTTTTGCTCAGTTGGCTATCACTCGCCTTTGCGGCGTCTGGTTTGTGTCCACTACATTCGCGCTGACAGTACAAATGCTCACCTTTTGCTACAGAGTCCTCGAGCTCGAGTTCGAGCTCAGTGAAGAGTTCTAGCTTCTCTTCAAATTCGTCGTCTTCGTCAAGTTCTTCGACACAGCCGTCTTCGTCGAGCCTCTCCACAATTCGGTTATCTACATCGAGCAGTTCTTCGGTCCAGTCGTCACCCTCAAGTTCTTCAACCGTTCCGTCGTCTTCGTCGCAAAGTGTTGGAAGTTTGACATCAACGGGTCTGAGAGCTACCATTACAACGTCAAGCGCACCGTCTTCGTCAGGATCCGCATCTGCGAGCGCTTCTTTGGGTGTGCTAGCTCAGTCTACGGCTATCAGAAACTCCACTATAGGGAACTCAACAGCCGCTCCAACACCTACTGGACCAGTGACCTACGTAAATCCATGGGCGGGAAACTTCTCGGCGCCTGTTCCTCCCACCGGCACAGGTAGCGATTATGCACTTCAATGTCAGAATGCGTACTTCAGCTTCACGTCGATCAATTCGGATTTCATCACGGCAACCGCTTCTCTGTATAATCTTACATCAGTAATCAGAAGTACAACTGTGTATGAAGTTCAGTAAGTACTTTACTCTTGAACACTCTACTCCATTTGGGCTGACAGTGTTTTACAGCACATACTATACAACATCATTCTATACACTCTGTGATGGCCACCCGCGTGTCATCACATCCATGCCCACGGCAACATCAACAACAGTCCTCCCTCCGTCCACAACTGTAATACTCGCTCAAGGCGTCTCCTGGGCATCGCTCAATGACCCAAACTGCACTGTTAGTTGGGATGACTGCAGTGGCCTTTGGTCGCGATATGCCTCTGCATCCAGTGTGTACCAGTCAGTCTCCTTTGAGAAGGCTAACACAGTGGTGTCGCTTGGACCAGGAGCAAGTTTTTGGGTTGTTAACGGAGTCACGACCACGTTTCCAGCGCCATTACCCTTTTCGATTTCTCTCGGAGACGAGTATATCCACCGGTCGCCGCCTGGGAGTAACTACATCATTGTCACTACGCCTCCGCCCGGTGGACTCTTCCTTGACGATGGATATCATATGACAGCGGGAGGGGCACCAGTTACCATTCAGCATGTTGTAAACTTCACAAACACGCCTTATACCCCTCACTGTCGTACTGAGAAGCCCACGTGCACAGCAAATCAACGATGTCAGATTGGGGGCGACAGAGTGGAAGTGTTCTACTTCCCACCCAAAACAAACGCGACTCGAGATATGTGCGCTACAGCACCGCTCGGGAATGGAGTGGTTAGTCGACCTCCAACCAACTTCACCTGGACACCGATCACCACAGGTCCATATACAGTTCTCCCTGGCGGAACCACTTGGTACTCTGGCAATGTCTACGTTTCCCTGAACCGCATAAGTGCAGAGTGCACATGGTCTGGCGTCCCTGTCGACGTAGGAGAAGAGCATGCAGGCCAAATTCTGACAATGGCGCCCTCCGAACTGTTCTCTCAGCGAGCATTCCCCATCACCACCGGGTCGCAATCTGGAATGATAGATTTCGAACCATATGCGTACTCATTCAATTTCGCCGATCTCCAAGAACCATACCCTTGGTCCGCTTGGGATGGAGCTCCAGAGTGCGTGGTAGACCACTGCTCGATCATTAACGGATCGTATAACCCCTGGCTTGCAGTGCCTGAGGCTATTCGCCGCCTGGATCCTAAGTGGGCAACTTGCGACCTTGCTTTGTATGGGTTGTATGATCCGCCTAGGGCTTTGAGTTCGGTGGGGAATATCTTCGCTACTTTGACAAGTACAGTTCCGAAGCAGGAACCTACACCAGGACAGCCGGCTCAGAGCCAGGTACAACCGTCGAAGACAGCTGATCCCCCCGCGCCAGGACAGAGCGATACACCAGGTCCTGTTGATCCTCCTACCAATAGCGCTCCTGCGAACAGCGCTCCTGCGAATAACCCACCTGCGAACAGTGCTCCTGCGAATAACCCACCTACGAACAACCCACCTACAAACAATCCGCCCTCTAACAAACCTCCTGCAAATAGTCCTCCCATAGTTACACCAGCGCCTATACCTATCCCGCCCGCACCAACAACAATCGGTACCATAGGCAGCACGGCCGTCGTCCTCGATCCCTCTGACCCAACACACATCATCATCGGCACAACAACCCTCGCCCCTGGCTCCCCAGGTCTCACCCTCGGCGGCGGAACCTCCATCACCATGCGCGACCCAACCCACATCATTATCTCTGCCCCAGGACAAGCCGCTCCCTCGACAATCAACGTCCCGCAACCCGCGGCCGCGGCCCCAACCCAAGGCGTAGTCGTCACTCTTCCCAACGGCGAACTCGTCACCGCGACCGCGATTCCCGGGCCCAGCGGAAGCAGCAGTATCGTCGTGAGCGGGACTCTGCTCAGCGAGGGCGGCCCAGCTGTCACACTGCCCAACGGTGTCGTGATATCCGAAGCACCAAAAGGAACCGGCATCGTAGTTATCGACCCCTCGTCTGGCGCTACGTCCACGATCCCATTCTCCAGCGTCCCCGGCATCGCGAATCCTGTCCCCACCCAGGGCGTAATCGTAACATTGCCCAACGGCGAAGTCGTAACGGCAACGGCGATCCCTGGACCTCATGGGAGCAGCATCATAGTCAGCGGGACGATTCTCAGCGAAGGCGGACCCGCACTCACGCTTCCGAATGGCGTCGTGCTCTCGGAAGCACCACAAGGAACAGGCATCGTCGTCGTCGACCCTTCGTCCGGCGCCACAACTACCATCCCGTTCTCTAGCGTCTCGGGACTTGGAGCTCCGGCGCCGACGGCGCATCCTGAGCCCGGTGCTGTTATTACGGTAGGAGGGAAGACGTACACGGTTATTAGTGTTAGTGGCACGGTGTATATACCTGACCTAGGGGTCACATTAGTGCCTGGTGGGACCGCGACAACGATCAATGGGACGGTGCTTAGTGATGCGGGGACCGGGGTGGTAGTGGGAAGCACGACGCAACCGTTTTCTACTGTTACGGTGACGGATCAACCGAGTGGGACGCAGGCTGCGTCGGGGGGTTTTACAGGGAGGGCGACGAGGTTGAGGAGTAGCAGTGGAGAGGGGTGGTGGACGTGGGTGTGGTTTGGAAGTTGGATGGTCGGGATGCTGGTGCTTGGGGGAGGTGTGATATTATAGATAAAAGGGGCAGGCATGTTAATGATGTCTAATGTCATAATGTTTTACGTTCAATCGTGTTGTCAAAGACTTCGTCCAAAGACTAACTGGAATATGAGGCGGCTTGGGAATGTGTGTCCGAGTGCACCCCACAACATTTGCTCAGCTTCAGGGAGAGTCTACTGGATCATTCAATTGTTCATGCGGGCGACGAGATGTGATACAGCTTCGAACTTGTTGCAGTTATAGGCCGTACTACAATCGAAGAGCAGGTTTATGGGGTAGTTGCGTTGAACACTTGACAGTCACGAAGCACCGATCACACTTCAACGCACAGAGCAAATGCAGAATTCAAGGTGTAGTATTAGAATTCTCCCATAGCGATGCCACGTTGGGCTTTGGTATCATACAGTAAAGACTTGAATTGCGAGGCGCTCTCGCGCCCTCGCATCCTTCCCAACTCCATCTCGTTATCGTCCGTCATCGTTCGTAATCGTACATGTGCGTCTGAGCAAGCATCTAGTGCCTGTCGAGGCCCACAGCGTGCTTGGCCTTGTCGACAATAGAGCCGCCGGTGCTGCCGTGCACCTCGCGGTCCTTGCTGCGGCCCAGCTTGTCTGAGAACTCCTGGCCGTGGCTCTTGGTGCTGTCGGGTTGGGCACCACTGTAATTATTAGTTGATTGTGTCTCGAGGGGGAGGGGGAGGGACATACCGAACGATCTTGTCACCGGTATCGGTGAAGGTCTCTTTGACTTTTTGCTGAGTCGACTTGGTGGAGTCGGGGACCATCGACTCGCCGAGCTTCGTATGTAGGTCTTTGCGGCCGATGTCTGACATGTTGGTGGTTGGTTGGTGTGGTGGGTTTGGGTTTGAAGGGCTAATTGTGGTAGTAGATTGTAGGAGTGAAGGCTGATGTTATTGATAGAAAGAGAATGGGGTTGAGCAGAGGAGAGGTGTTTATGTATTGACTCCCTCGAGCCTGGCTGCTTCCTACGTCATGCTCTGCCTTCCTTGTTCAATGTCTGCTTGTCAATCATCTCCTTTCCATCTGGACAAGGCATGACCGTCGGCGTCATGGAAGCAGGGGCGTGTTTCTTTCATCGTGATTGCCGTGTTGGCCCAATTGGCTGGCTTTGTCTTGTTGCAGCACGTTGCCCCTTCGGTTTGAACGGGTGGAGGTGTGATGTCATTGCATTGCGCCACATGTGGCACGGGCCAAGAGATGCGGCGCAGGGCACGAATGAGGGAATGGTATCGGGGACATGCTCAAGAATGCTGCTATCGACCAAGCCGAATCTTGTCATCTTCTCAACGAGCTTGTCTATCTCTTATCTAAATCTTACTGGAAAAGAGTCTGGATTTTGCACTCCTGCACGCCGCGGTCCTATACATGATATACATGCGAGTGTATGTCTGCGGGGATCTCTTTGAGAAATTGAATGCTGTGTTAAATGCTGCATCAAAGGCTGGGGTGGACAACCCAGACGCTGTGCAAGGAATCGGACGAAAAGCTCAGCCAGATCGGAAGAGAAATCTACCCAGATAATTCCCTCCGAAAGATTGCTCCAGCAGTTATTCCTATCGCAGAAAAGGTTGGTAAGGGTTTTGTCCATGCTGCCTCAATTGGAGAGTGCATATCCGGACGGCAAGAAGTCATCAAAGATTGCCAGGACTGGGCGAAAGGAAGGCCACTGCCTGAGAAACCGATCGAGATGTATGCTAGTTAGGTAAAGCTTGGCACATGGCTCATGTGTCAGCATGGTCGCTGGTCAAGGAATCCGGTACTCTGGAGAAAGTCAACGTGATTATCAGCTCCTTGCAATTTGTTCGTTGAGCCCGTGTCTTCCATCTTCCATCTACGTGGCGCACCGTGAAAATGATTCACGTGTTACTTTGAACTATTTGGGTGCATGAGTCGCAATACTGTACTTTGAGCGGTTCAGATGCTGGTGGAGACGGCGTTTTTTTTTATTTTAGTATGGTCACCTCCAGGCTTCCGAGGCCGTAGATGCCCTCTGTCAGATACGGTAGGACTCAGTAGGACCAAGTCAAGCCATTTCCCCGTTGCCCATCTTCGCTTGGCCGGCCCCGAGTTTGCTCTAGATTGACATCGCACAGTCCTGCCTTGCGAGTAATTTCGGCGGGACTGGAAGACGAGCGTCGAGTTACCGAATCGAGGACGATGAGATGGAAACTGCTTCGAGAGTGTTGGCCAAGGTTGCCTGCGCTTTAGCTGATACGAACATGGAGGGAGTCATGCCTCTCTAATATCGGTTCCTGTAGACGCTGGGGTTTCACGAAGATGCACAACACGGGTACGAATGGATGATTCGTGGCGTTGGGCGACGCTGGACATGTTATATGATCGGGTCCTTGCAAGCAAGAAAGGGCGGCGTGTGTGCTGCTGCCACGTCTTCGCAAGGCGAAACAGGACGAAAGAGGAGGCTGGGAGCGACACGCATCCAAGTGCCAACTTGCCCCTTGCAGAACCAGACCCACGGAAGCTCCAGCGATCACACGCGACCACGCGCGACTAAGAAAGAATTACTTTGTCCGGGCACTGCGCTGGGAGGTGTGACTGGCTGGGCGGCGAGGCGAGCACGGGATGACGTTCCAATTTGCTGGTTGCCGTGGGAGCGGCCTTTGTTTATGCGCGTCCAGCCTCCTCGCCAGCCACATGCACATTCCCAACCTCACACATTTTCGCAACAGCAAAAGTACTCGGGCTGCAGGAAAGGGAAGCAGACACATTCTAAGCTAAACACACTCTCCTCACTCCATCACCACCACACCTCATTGCCAGAGGAGACCTTCTGACAAACTCGTCACAGTTGAGATCCGCCCCAAGCCTCCAAGAGCTACCAACCCAGCGTACCTTGGACCGACCACCTCTGCATTTCTCGACTTCAACACCGACACTCGCTCGGGACAAAGCCAACTGCGCGCTTGTTCCCACATTCTTCTGCGAAACACATTCCACCCGTCGCCTCGGACTGCACTCCATCTCAACCCGCCTCCCGGCCCTACGGGAGCCGCTGGAGAATCGAACGTTCTAGTCTAGGTTGAGGAATTACACACACGCACACACACAATGGCGAATCTACGGTTCGCGGTTAGCATGCAACGTGGGTGTCTCGCTGTCTTGCGCCGAGGAATGGAAAGCTAACATTGGATGCTAGGGCTAATACCGTTTCTGGGCTACCACCATGTTCTCATGATCCTCATAGCCATCGCCATCATCCTACTATGTACGTTTTCAGCGAAACAACACTGGGAAGTCGATCCAAAGCTAACCATTGCGCAGCATTACTACTAGCAGGCTGCTCCTCCACCTCTCCTCTCATTCCCGGCATTTTCCTCATCTCCATGTGGTACGAATCCTACACACCCACATACTCCACCGAACAAGTCGACCCGGCGGTGACATCAGCCATCGCCAACATCGTCGGAAGAGCGCAGCTCGCCGTGCGCGTCGGATACTTTGGCATCTGCACCAACAGAGATTCGGGCGCGTGGATCTGCAGCAACAACGCCACCGCGCTCGTCGACGGCATTTCCGTCGACCAGGACCCGCTCAACCTCGTCTGGGTCGCTTCTACCTTCAAAGATGCCGTCGTCTTCCCCTACCTGCTGATCGTCGCCATCATCCTGGCCTTCTTCACCTTTATCCTCCTCGCGACATTTCCTGGCTGGCACGAAGAGGAAGACCGCGTTACTGGATCCGAGGTCGAAATCAAGCCCTTTCCATCCAGGCCCGTGTCACAGGTTGCGCTTGCCCTCATCTTCGTCAGTTCCATCTTCGTGCTGGTGTCGGTGCTGTGGCAACATACCGCATCGGTGGCAGCATCCACCATCGTGCAAGATCTGGGCAATGGAAGTGTCAAGAGCGGCGTTGGCACCAGCGCAATGGTGTTGGGCTGGTTTGGGTTCGTGTTGCTTATCATAGTGACCATCGGATTGCTAGTGATGATTCTGAGTATCATTGTACTAGACCGGTTGACCGACGACAACTAGAGAAGAAACACAACACGAAAAAAAAGTTTTGGGGGTGTAATGTGGGATTGAATGGGATGGAATGGGATATGGAGGGAAGTTGTCGATATTTTTTGCCGCTGCACATGTTTTTCGCACCGATACTGGGCGCACTCGATTCGACACGATTCGATTCTTCTTTTCGTCGACACATACCCCATTTTGCGATGCAGCTTGCTGCCCACAGAAGTCATTTGGCATATTCGGCGTTCACATGGACTGGATAACGACGATCGCGGAGGAAGCATGGAACGAAAGGAACGGAATCAACCGCACTATTTTTATGTAGATACACAATAAGAATGAAGACTGAAAGTCACCGACTCACAATTATCCCGAGCTTGCATCTTGTTATCATACTCCGTGAACTTGGTTCCGAGCCCCGACTTCAAAGAAAGTCCGATGACGGCGCTACTTGGACAAGCTAGGCCGGTTGTAGCCTAGACTGCAATGCCCCTCGCAGAAAAGTTTAGCTGCGCGTGCTCTCGCAACTCACCCCATAACTCTTTCTCGTAGCCTCCAATTTTCCTGTCCTCGACATCTTCACCTCTCAATTCACAGGATTTCTCAAAGAATTGATACCAGCATGGCTACCTACGCTCTCCCCAAGTCCCACCAGGACGTACGGCCCCCGCACCACATAGAAACTTATGGTCAAGATGCTGACTCATGACAGCTCATGGAGAAGTCCTTGGTGGAGACGGACAAGGAGGTTGCTGATATCATGGTAACATCTACAGTGCCATCGACTCTATTTCTATATCTAACCGTTCCACAGGAGAAAGAAATCAAGCGCCAGCGCGAGTCCATCCTTCTCATCGCCTCGGAGAATGTCACGTCCCGCGCCGTCTTCGATGCCCTGGGCTCGCCCATGTCGAACAAGTACTCCGAGGGCTACCCTGGTGCCCGCTACTACGGCGGTAATGAGCACATCGATTCCATCGAGCTGCTGTGCCAGAAGCGCGCTCTCGAGACCTTTGGCCTGGACCCGGAGAAGTGGGGCGTCAATGTGCAGTGCTTGAGTGGCAGCCCGGCCAATTTGCAAGCATACCAGGCCATCATGAGGCCTCATGATCGCCTGATGGGCTTGGATCTACCCCATGGTGGCCATTTGAGCCACGGGTATCAGACTCCACAGAGGAAGTACGTATTACTACTCTCTTGCGCCACCTATGATGAGTAGGAGCCCGAACTGACGTGGAACAGGATCTCCGCTGTTTCCACCTACTTCGAGACCTTCCCCTACCGCGTGAGTCTCGAGACGGGCCTCATCGACTACGACCAGCTGGAGCAAAATGCGCTCATGTACCGCCCCAAGGTCCTGGTGGCCGGCACCTCCGCCTACTGCCGCGAGATCGACTACGCGCGCATGCGCGAGATCGCGGACAAAGTCGGCTGCTATCTGCTCATGGACATGGCGCACATCTCCGGCCTGATCGCCGCAGGCGTGAACAAGTCTCCCTTCCCATACTGCGACATCGTCACCACCACCACACACAAGTCCTTGCGTGGCCCCCGCGGCGCCATGATCTTCTTCCGCAAGGGCGTGAGGAAGACGGATCCGAAGACGGGCAAGGAGACACTGTACGATCTCGAGGGACCCATCAACTTCTCCGTCTTCCCGGGGCACCAGGGCGGCCCGCACAACCACACCATTACTGCGCTCGCGGTGGCGCTCAAGCAGGCACAAACCGAAGACTTCAAGCTCTACCAGCAGCAAGTCATCAAGAACGCCAAGGCGCTCGAGGTGGCGTTCAAAGAACTCGGCTTCAAGCTCGTGACGGACGGAACGGACAACCACATGGTTCTCCTCGACCTGAAGCCGCTCGCTCTGGACGGCGCCCGCGTCGAGGCCGTTCTTGAGCAAGTCAATATCGCATGCAACAAGAACACCACTCCGGGTGACAAGTCCGCGCTGACGCCCATGGGTATCCGCATCGGTGCCCCGGCCATGACCTCTCGCGGCCTGGGCGAGGAAGACTTCAAGAAGATCGCGGGGTACATTGATACCTGCATCAAGCTGTGCAAGAAGATCCAGTCTGAGCTGCCCAAGGAGGCGAACAAGCTCAAGGACTTCAAGGCCAAGGTTGCGAGCGGCGAGGTCGAGGAGATTATCAACTTGAGGAAGGAGATTGTTGCTTGGGCGTCCACTTTCCCTCTTCCCGTTTAGAGACGACTTGTAGTTTTGATTTTCTTTCGACATGCGTTTGGGGTCCAACACGGTTGGGTTGGTGGGTTTACACGAGTTTCTACGAAGGTATGTTGGCATGGCGTTCTAGGAATTATATTGAAAATGGACCAAGGGCGGGCGATCTTTCAACAAAAATCGGGCATATTCAACAATATGGACGGGGCTAGGGCATGTCTAAGACAGACATAGATTGATGTTCGACGTCTTTCGCAAGCATGCGTAGAAGAATATAGGCGCTGTAGGCCTGTAATATCAACTACTTTGATTGCTGCTTAACCAGCAATCTCCCAATTCGCTTATCAACAAACGTCTTGCACACTCCGTTCATGCATCCATTCTTCTCTTTTAAGCTTCGTAGATCTATCACAACTTTTGGTAGTTCCGCTACGTTCACATCCTAATCATAATCCCCGTATTCCCCGTCCTCTCGTTCTCACTTCCAGTGCTCCCCCTCCCACCGCCATGCATACTATCGCCCTCACTATCATCATCCATATCAATGCCCAAACCCATTCCCATTCCCCTACCCCTATCCCTATCCCTATCCCTAATATCTTCATCCTGCTCCAGTGCCATCCCCATCGCGCCAACCTTGAACACGCCACTACACCACTCAGTAAACACATCTGGATCCCACACGCCATCCTCTCTGCCTTTGCCCTTCCCGCTTCGCGTTCCGTTGGACGTAGTGTTTTTGAGAGAGGGCGTGTACGCGTTGTCGAACCAGTCTTCGTATGTCTGCGTCACGCTCTCCATTACAGCCGCGACTAGCATCTCGCGGGTACGCGGGTCGGTAATATACTCTTCCAATTTCCTTCTCAAAAAAGGTGTCTCATGCTCGATTGTCTCGCGTACTTTCGTCGTGCGGGCTGCAGCCTCGGTGGGCGTGAGTTTTACTGCCGCCTTTCCTTTCGTATCGATGGGCGCAGTCATGCGTCCGACGAATTGACTTGTGAAATCGTTGATCGCGCCGCGGAGCCTGGCATCAACTTCTGCTTTTGCGTCGAGCATGTTCTCGACCACTTTGGGGATAAGAAGGCTGGCAAGGGCACGCGGGTTAAAGAGTCCGCCTCGACTGCGCAACTCCCAGAATGTGTTGCTTATGCTGGAGAAGTCGTAGTGAAGGTCGGTTTCCGGGGTCACGAACTCGATGTCAAAGGCTACGATTTGTTGTTTCAGCAGAAGGAGATGTGAGATTAGGAAGAGGGAGGCGTCGGTTGGAGAGGCGGATTTCGTGATGAGGGTGGAGGCATGGGTGAGGCTGATGGTGGTGCTGTGGACGATGCGGTGTGCCAGGTCGTCGAAAACAGAAGACTATAGTCGCTGTTAGCAGTACTCTATCAAAGGAGTATACGGCAGAGACTGACATGCACAAGCCGGTAAATTTTGCTAAGTAGCCAAATCGCCTTTCTCAAGGTGGGATACCAATCCTTGAATGCGGCTTCGGTGTTGAAGTTCCAGCGAGAATCTGCATCATCCTCTTCCACTACCATAGGCGTCTTCGGCATCTGAGGAGCTGGGGTAGCGTCCGCCTTAGGACCCTTCTTTCCAGACAGAGCAACATGATTGGATCTTGCGCCAGATGTGGCTTGCTTCTTGGTCTTAGTGGGATAGTCCAGATCTTCTGGTTTCGGCTTGTAACGTTCAATGTCATCCCGGAGGACAGCTAGGGAAAGAAATACGAGGCGAGTCTGAGCATCTTGGAGGGCAGGTTGGACTAAAATAGTGAAGTCGAGTTTGTTTGCCTCGATAGGAGACTCTTCATCTTCGTCTTCTTCCATATAGCGCGTCTGGATCAGTGTACACAGCTCGCAGAGCTTTAGAATCTCAGTCTCGTGGATTGTTTTGGGCCGAAGATGGTCGTACAGGGGCTCGCACATGGATTCAAGAAAGTCGTAGAGACCACCGTCGCCATTGAACCACTCGCCCCAGAGGTCGTACTCATCAAAGCATATGCCGCGAATGTAGCTGATGCTACTCCGAGCAAATGATACCAAATCCTTGGAGGAACTTGGGGCCTGGGCAATTTCTCCCATTTTCCTCGTCACAATGGGGAGGATCAAACGGCCACGGGTTGCCGAGTAGCTCTGATAGAGCTCGTTCATCAAACTTTGATACTCTGCCTCCGCCCCAGCCTCAGCACCGGCTGGCAACACGGCGCGCTTGTGGATTTCCAGGCCAATCTTCTTGAGCTCAGGGGCGCCGACACGGAATTTGGCATACAACAATGCTGACATGGTTGTGTCGTTTAGTTGACGGTCTGATATTCGCCTGGACACGTCTGCGGCGATCTCGCGGAGGGCATTTGTGAAGTGGACACGAATGAGTGTGAGGGCTCGGGTCAGAAGCAACCGGTACCGTGAGCGGTATGTGGCCGACTCGCGGTGGTTCGAGTGTGCTTGCATGTACTCGAGACAGTTGTCTAAATTCGACAGCATCTCCGTAAACTCCTTGCCGCGCACAAAGTTGCCCGCTCCAGGCGCGTTCAGTCGCTTCGTGATGGGCTCGAGGTATAGGTAGTATCGCATATTCTGTTCGATGTCATCGGCGAGCTTGGTGATGCGCTTCTGGTCGTCGACGAGGCCCTCGCATTGTGTCCGGAATGCGGTGGTCTGCGTTTCGACCGCCTTGAAGGATTCGGAGAGAGAAGAGAGGATATCGAGGGTAGACGAGGTGTCGGAGACGATGCTGTCGAGGTGGCTCCGCGTCAGATGCAGCTGGTCCTGGTAAAGCTTGTACTCGTCGTGGCTGGCCTCGAGCAGCTCGTCGCTGACGCTGCCATACCACTCGGCGAAATCGAGCTCGCTGGCGATGTTCTCCTGCGATCTCTTGCGTTCTAGCCCCTTTTGATCCTTCTCATTCTTGTTTTCTTTTTCTTTCTTCAGATGGGCACGCACGACGTTGTAGAAGTCGCTGTACGATTTGGCACGGCGGGCCACGGTGGCTATAGGCGGTCCATTGACCTTCTCGGGGGCGTCCTCTGCAATCTCGGGAATGCCTCCTACGCGCTCGACGTCAGCCTGGCTGTCCTGCACAAACAATGATCAATATTGCTGGACGCACCGGCGAACATTGGAGTGCGGGCGGGCTTACGTTTGGCTGCTTGAGCAACGACTCGCGGCGACGGTGTTTGGCCTTGTCGGCGGGTTTGGAGGCCCGCGGCACGAAGGCGTTGTACCACGAGTCCTCGTACATGGCGGGAATTCCAGTGGTGTGAATATGGGCGTCCTCGCGGCGACGGCGTTGACACCACGGCGATGCTCGCTTCGGAGAGATGATGTTCCAGGGCGGGCGTGGGGTCATCACGTGATCTAAAGAGCTCCACCATCCTGGGATTGTCATGACGTTCTCGACTGCCCAATCTCGACAGCGTGAGCCTATCGAGACGTCAATTACCAATTACTGGAGTCTTTGGTTCGAGTCTTTCACGATGCAAATGGCGCCCCTCTAATTCATCTTGTATGCCTTCCCTCGACAATTGCTGCTCACTGCTCGTCCCACTCTCCGCAGTTTCCCCGCCACCACTGGCAACATGATTAGCACCAGATGTCTCCCACGAGCTACTGTACGCGCCCCTTCCGCCCTGCAGCTATGTAGAAACATCAGAAACAAGGCCCGCAGCCATGCGCGGACAGCCACCCACCCCTACGCCCAGCGTCGACAGCAACATTTCGTCCGATCCGTGGTTACCGTGACCATCCTCGCAGCAACCGCCACCGCCTGGCAATGGTCGCGAGACGAGCCGGTCTTTCGAGAGGTCCACGCCGAAGAGCCGCCAGCCACAATCGAGCCTGAGTTGGAGTTTGAGAAGCCGAGACGGCCGCCAACGGACGAGGAGGACAACAGGGCCATCATCAGTTCACAGCACCTGCAGGTGAAGAAGAGCTGGGAGAATCCCGGTGTGTATGCATGGGGCTCGAATTCAGGAAGAGTTGTGGCACCGGACTCGCAGGACACATTCGTGAAGACACCCAGACGGATACCGTTCTTTGATGGCGTGCTGCTACGGGATATCAAGCTGGACAGGAACTTTGCCGCGGCCATCGACGAGAAGGGCGACTTGCTGCAGTGGGGAACTGACTTCTCCAAGGAAACAACACAACCGACATATACATTGCGGGGGAAGAATTTGATCTCCGTGGCCTTGTCTCGCGATCGCATCATCGCCCTCTCCGCGAGGGGAGAGGTCTATTCTATCCCCGTATCCCAGGCAGAACAGGAAGCAGGACCGAAGCCAATATCCACCTCCTGGATTCCTTTCTGGGGATCCACAGAGAACAACATCTCCTATCGTATCCGGACACCTAAATCCCTCGGCTGGAATGAAAGGGTCACAAACATAGCTTCCGGTCTCGAGCACGCACTTCTCCTCACCTCATCTGGTCGTGTCTTCTCCTTCGCCTCAGGGACGCAGGATTTTCCCACTAGGGGCCAACTTGGTATTCCTGGATTAACATGGGCAACTCGACCTCCTGGTGTACCTTTCGACACCCCGCACGAAATCACAACGCTCAAAGGTTTCCCTATCTCCAAAATTGCTACCGGTGACTACCATTCTCTCGTCAGCGATGCAGCAGGCCGCGCATTTGCCTTTGGCGACAACTCAGCTGGTCAGCTCGGCTTCGAGTTTAATCTCGAGGCAATCCATATCGACGCACCCTCGCTCCTTCCAACGCAACGACTCTACTCCGGAACCACACGGCAAGCGTCTGTGACTAGCGTATTTGCCGGGGGAAACACCAGCTTTCTAACCATCGAAGCTCCTAAGCCCTCCGGATCCCCCCACGACGGCGACCGTGTGACAGCGGATACTTGGGCTTTTGGCTTCGGGCTCACTGGACAGCTTGGGACCGGCCGCTGGATTCACACTCAATCTAGTCCATCGAAGGTCCCCGCCCTTTCCGGCCTTTTTGAGTATGACGAGGACACTTCTAGTGTGATACCCATCCGACCTGCCTACCTCTCTGTGGGCGCCTCACATGCCGCGGCCGTCTTGGACAACGTCGCCAGCGTATCTGTACTAGGGAAATCACGGAGACAGTCCGAGAACGACACAAACTGGGGCCGTGATATTCTCTTCTGGGGAAACAACGAGTTCTATCAGATTGGATCCGGAAAGCGGAGTAACGTTTCAGCGCCAACGTACATAGAGCCACTTGACCAAGCTGCGGAAGCTGAAAGAGCGGCTAGCGTCCTCGGATGGGGAAAACAAAAGATCGAGAAAGAAGTGCATCGATTTCAGATCACGCCGAAGCAGAAGGTCAAATTTGGTGGGAGGTGGGTGAACATGGAGCAAAGAGTCGAGTGTGGAAGGGGTGTTACTGCCGTATACTCTGCCGTTTGACGACAGGAAAAGAGTGGATATGGGATTATGACGATATTGATGCGGGACATTTTGCTGGAGGCTATGGGGACTGGAGTCGATTGTGTACAAGCACACCTCATTCACTTCCTTGTATATTTTGATTTGTAAGGGTGCCTTTTAAAGGTAGGTGGTTGTAAGAGTAAATATGATCTTAAGAGCGGCGAGCGCGTCTCCAATCAAGCCTGTGTTTCGCTCATCCAGGTCCGTTTTGCAATGTCGTCACAATCGAAAAAGTCGGTCTTGCAGTAAGCAAAGAGAGCCTTGAATTGGAAGCATGGTAAGAACACCTCTCCCCATTTCGCGCCGAAACTAATCCATATCACCATCATGGTATATACAACTGCAGTTTTCCCAAACAAAAATCATCAACCTCCACTTCCACCAATTATTTCTCATTTCTCATCTCATCCAGAGCAATGCACATGGCAATGATGATCGCCATATCCATGCCCGGCGCAATGGTCACCACATACGTCTGCTGCGCGCCAAGCAACTCCCTCGCGTTCAAAAACTTCCTATCGATCCGCGCGACGCTTGCACCCGTACTCTCATCTTTAATATCCGCCTGTGTATCGAAGAAATTGCCCTCCATGATCAGGGATTCGGGTTTGCCCGAAGTGGACGTAAACTTCGCGATGGCTTTGCTACCAATAACTAAAGTTCACGTTACAAAATGCTGCTTGGGGATGGGGTTTCTTAGGGAGGGGGTTGGTACGTTTGAATCGCACTTCAAGCACACTCCGCCATTTTTCAGCGAATTACCTATTTAAATCCATCATTTGCCGAAATCTAGCCTCGCCCTCAATATTTATTAGGCATTTTACCTATTCTAGGCATTTTATCGTTTCTGATGGGTAAATCGCAGAAAGCGTATGCAGAAGGTCACGTGCACAAAGTCAATATTTTTGAAAGAACATATTTTCTGCAATATACATCAAAACCATCAACATCAACATCAACGCCATCGCCATCGCCATCGCCATCACTTCCTCCTGCCCTTGCCACGGCCTCGGCGCTTGAACTTGAGCCCTTTCTCCTCGCTGTCATCGGCGGCGGCGCCGTCAATAACCTCATTCTCCTTCTCCTTGCCATCTGCTCCATTTCCTTCTTCATCGCCGTATGCTTGATCGAGCCGTTTCTGGAGCTCATCCTTTGCCTCAGAGACTCTCTTTCTCCTCAATGCCCTAGCTTCCTTCTCTTCTTTCTCCTTAATCAGTCTCTCCTTCTTCCTATTAGCCTCTTCAATCAATTGTTGTTGCTTGGCCGTCAGATTAGCCCGCCTGCCGGCAGTGGTTCTCTCTGCAGCAGGTGTAGCTGCTTCCTCGATGTCCGAGTCGTCACCGGCCGTGCTAGTTGAAGTAGACGATTGACTAGCAATAACACCTTGTGCCCGGAGTGCCTTTGCTACGGCATCGTTAATCTGTTGCTGGATATCAGCCTGAGGGCAGGATTTTTCGATGGTAAGAGCTGGCTTTAGATGTTTGACTTTGTCTCGACGTACTTGAGCCGCCCGTAGATCAATCTCCGTCACCTAGGCAATTCACCTGCTTGAGCCCATACTGCCTACGGTTCTCTACTTTGATTTGAATGAGGTGGTCAGTAACCCGGGCATCGTGGCAAACCTTTAGGCAAGGATTATATAACTCTAATTAAGTGATTATTTTGGCCTTGACGATGCTAGGCTGGTCTTGCCATAGTTTGATCAGACTGATATTTGAGTGCCTAGAAACGTTAGTTGAGAAGTAAGAAAGGTCTTCTTTGCTCCTTACTTAGTTCTGGCGTGTGTTTGAACAATAAGATTCGCCTTTCTCACAATCTTCTTCTAGACGTTCTTGATATCGTATTCGTTTGCCCGGTCAATTGCCGTTTTGAGCTGCTCAATCTTCTTGAACCTAGTGTTGTTTGGGGCGTAAACAGATCGCGCCGACGAGGTCCTAGGAGCAAGGAGAGAGGAAGGCGTCGTCCTATAACTTGGTAAGTCTCTTATAGGTGAATTGAAGCCGCTTGACGATGGCCTAGAAGGCCATTTCTGGCTAGAAAACGACATTTTATGAAGTAGTTTGCAAAGTGAGATAGAGACTTTGAAGGAGAGAGAGTATGGAAAAGAAGAACGTCTGCTAGGTATAGATGCCTAGGAAGCTTGTTTTATCCCTTCTAAACCTTGTTACACAAAAGAAATTTGTGTTACTAGGGGCACTTCTTTAAAATACTAGCCATCGCCTGTAAGGGGGCGGTGCCCTGTGGCCTGGCCTTGATGGAATCTCGGTTCGGAACACTCGCCACGACTATACATCGACCGCGCGCCGACATGGCCCTACCTGGGCAACGCCGAGTAGCTAGACAATCACTCCTATAAAGTCAACTCTCATAGTAATAGATATCTCTCCATCGAATACAACTTTTGTATACCTGGTTCTAGTCCTCGCGATCTGCCCTCTTACACACGTGACACCGTTTGAAGTACGTGATATCGCTGCCCTGTAGGCCATATTGATTGAGCAATCGGGTTGAAATCAGCAGATGCTTAAATCACTCTGGCGTTGAAATCCTGCCAAGAAGCCTAGGAAATGGTATATGTTGGAGTTTAAATGAATAACCGTAACAGTATAGCATCTAGGAGATCTAGATGGCGCCAGCCAAGGATAGCACATTCAAGAAGAATTAAGCAGTTCATCTGTTCCTAGTGTAGTAGGGCGTTTTCAATCAGTTGAGAGAGATGTGCGATTTCGAATTCGCTCGCCACTTGACTTCGTAGCAATATCGCTCAAGTGGCCAGGACCAGAAGACTCGAACAAGTCCTAAGTTTCATATACAGTCAGCAAGGTGTAGGGGCATATAAATGTTGACTAAGCAGTGTTTGAGCCGATGGGGCTCATTTCTGTAGTAAATCTCTTAAAATTCGCTAACAAATCGCTGGGATGTTTGCTCAATTAGGTCGATATCAGCCTCTGAAATTGAATACTGCGTTGTCAAACACCACAGGAGGCTTAAATCGCATAGATTTTGATAGGCTCGGTCATCCAGATGCTCGCTAAAGAGAGATAAGCCATAGGTTTCAACCATAGCCTTCCATTCAGTGGCTTTAAAGGTGCCAATACTGTCGAGGTTCTTAGGAATATCGCCTAGGGCACACGGGATTATGTAACAAGATTAGGCTAAGGTTTTGTTAAAAATCTGTATACTCTCTTAATAGAGTAGGTATTTGCTTCTAGGCGTATTTTTCACTTCTCTTGCTCTTCTAATAAGGTTATCATTTGTCTCTCTGCCTCCTACGTCGTTGTCATCCTCCAGCGGCGGATTGTTGGAATTGGTGTTGATTTCAGTGTCTTTTTGCTCAGAATCGAGCCTCTAGCCAGACCATACTTGCTAGAACGAGACCTTCATAATATTTAGAAGGAAGCAGTGTATTGGATTAATGGCAAAATTATAAGGAAAGTGTGTAAGAGGGCAGATCGCGAGGACTAGAACCAGGCATACAAAAGTTGTATTTGATGGAGAGCTATCTATTATTATGAGAGTTGACTTTATAGGAGTGATTGTCTAGCTACTCGGCGTTGCCCAGGTAGGGCCATGTCGGCGCGCGGTATGGCCACGTCGGCGCGTGATCGAAGTGACGAGTGTTCCGAACATGTCCGGCGCACGGTCGACGTATAGTCGTGACGAGTGTTCCGAAAATATCCGGCGCGCGGTCGATGTATAGTCGTGGCGAGTGTTCCGAACCGAGATTCCATCGAGGCCAGGCCAGGGCACCGCCCCCTTACACTATATAACAACAACAACAACAACAACAACAACCACCTAAGAAATTATAACAAGGAATACACAAAAGAAGAACAGGGTCACACTAAATGCTGGCGCGCGCAGAATTAGCGGCAGAAATACGCCTAAGGTAACCACAAGGGAGCTCTTTACATATACTGCTAGTATTTTGCTAACGCAGGCACTAGCTTAGCCGCCCCATGTAGGGAATATGAGATCAGGACAGTTGCCTTTAGACGAAGACGAAGCAGATGAAGATAAAGACGATCGAGCTAACAAGCCTGTCGACTACATCACATCTAGTACAGCAAGCAACATGGGAAGAGGATATAGCATTCGTTTTGGGTCAGACTCTGAAGACCAACGTCAAGGTATCACAAAGGTAGCTATTACCTGTTAGTGCTATTGTAGGTTGACGCGATGTATTGCTTATACTAGCAGGATTCAACCCGCATAATACGACAAAGGGGAAAGATCCCAATAAGATTCTTACAACAGGCGCTTTCCATGCCAGTAAAGCAACTACGAACAGCACTAGCACAAGGTAACTCAACTACACGCTTCCAGCAACGCGTCTATTATTACACAAAGTAAAACTTAAACAAGAGATGGATATACTAACACAAAGTGTAAGTAGAGATACCTCCCGTAGCTCCCCAACGCCAGTTCCCCAGGGACAAGCCTACACCGTTGCACCTCCGCGCCATAAACAAAGAGAGTGGGATATAACATGGACAGAGGTGGAGTACCCATGGAAGGCGCAGAGGCGACACACTAAGGGCCCCATTCCAATGTACCATGACGACATACGCAAGACAGCTGAGTTTTTATTAATAGCTCGGATGGTAGGCGACAACAGCACAATAGGCGGGAGGACACTGTCGCCATAGTTAGATTCACAGCGCTCACGCTTCGCGAATCTAATGTATGCATGCTGGGACGCCGCGGTACTGTTACTTCCGCAGGAGGCTAGGCTAACAGTAGAAGAGCTACCAGATCCAGTATCTGCTCGCAAGGAAAGTACTGATACAACTGTCTCGAGCTGTCTTCTAACCGTTAATAGTTACTCAACGTGGCAGGGGATTTCCGCGTTCACTGCATACGGAAAGTCGGCGCTGTTGTACAAACTGCGTATTATTTATCATACACAAAGAAGCGGGACTTTACTGTATTGGAGCTACTTACTGACTTTGCATTCCTGTCGGAAGATCCTGGCAATGTAAGCAAAGAATATTGATTTTTCTATACCTGCGTCTAACATACACTCTAGCGTAAGTTGCAGAGGTTCTGTCATACCGCAATTGCAGCCACACTAGCCCAAGTATTCTACACTAAGGGCAAATAGGGTCTACCTATAAAAACAGGGGCCGGAGAATATTTTGAACAGATGGGTGGTAATACAATCGCCTGCATCCGCGCCTGCATCCGCGCCTCCATGGCTCACGCAATTGCCAAATTCAGCAATAACAGCTCTCAGAAAACGATGTCATTTGTGGGCCACCATATTGAACGTACATATACACACACAGGATACACAAAGCTAACGGATTACAGAGAATTACAATGCAATTCATGAGAAGTGGGAGCGCATTAGCCTGGGACGTCGCGCAGTCATCTGGAGTGTCCTGCAAAAGAAGATGAAGCCATTTGTTGGGTCGACCGGCCAGGACGGGCCTAAGATCAAGATAGAAGAAGATGGTAATGACGACGATATTGAGGACATTCTTAAAGAGTGCACAGAGGAGGAGAGAAACGAATACCTTAAAATAATGGAGCAACACCAAGGTACTAAACGGAAACGCGATGATTTGGATTCTGGGTTCGAATCACCACGATCTCAATCAGCTATGAAATCAACACCCTCGCCAACGTATCCTGTAAGTGATGGCGATGCTTGACGGTGGAAGACGGTTGACTAATGTGACAGCTGGGGCAATCCATGCTGGATCCGAACCGTTGATGGCACTATGGAGCCTGTATCATCGTGGAGGAATTCTATGCAGTGTGTAATGCTAAGGATGACCGCATCCCGTGGTATCTACCTGCTATGGGTTGGAAGGCAATCTCAACAAAGACCTGGATGGAATTTAAGGGATTAGTGCAGGCCCAGCTGCCGGGGAAAGCATGTGTGAAGGTAATTGTACTCAAGAAAGAAGAGTACGAGGACGAGGACTTTGATTGGGATGCATGTCTGGCTGATTTTACGGGCGCTGCTGCGTAGCGTTATGGCCATCTTGTATTTATATAATAGAGCTCGCAGTAGGTAAAACTAGAATAGTATATATCACGTGCACCATATGATCTTGGATACCACGTGTACTGTACGCTTAGTCACACGTCCTGATTAGTCATGGCTGGATATATATGCTCGTTGATCTCCAATAGCTTCTGAATCAACTCAGTTCCTCATTATTATCTCGTCCATATAACATGACCACAAACTCCAATAGTATAGCAAACAAGTACGTTACGTAGAGAACGCGTACTGTAGTAAATAGAGCATGCGCGCAGGGAGAATAGAACATAAGTGGAACAGAAACAGCGCAACCTTAAAAACTTGATATAACATTATAAACAAAACAGCTACGTTAATCCAGATGGTTATGATATGGTGCGTAGCTACAGCAGCCGGGATAGCTCTTGCAACTCTGGCGGGTCGCGCGACCGTGGCCAACCCGCTGCCTAGCGCTACGCGACGGTTGATTGACGGTCAAATTTTTTTGAGTGGCATGAATCTGGCGAATCGGCTGGTCGAGCTGGCAGCCGCCTGGCAGACGCTTTCCTTCTCAACCTGAGTTAGAATTCGGATATGTACTTTTCCTGACGCTATGTTCTAAGACTATAATTGTGACGACTTGATCGTGGGAACGATTTTGGGAGGAACAGTAGATTCAATTCAATACTTAGAATCTACAACTAAAGAAGGGAAGGAAAAGAAGAGAGAAAGGGAACGGCATGCTCGCGCATATATACGTGGGGGATGCTTGGCACGACCCAGTCAGGTGACAAGCATATCAAGTGACGCTCTAGAGAAGGAAAGAGGTCTGGAGCGTCACGCTATATAATATCTATTAATTTGATCCTAAAGATCCACGTTAGTAAGTAATAATGATATAAATGTTCTAACCCCTTATTGAAACTCATTATGTTCAACCTCGCATATCCATACCCTTCTAAGCAGACAATGAATTGATGTTTCAATCACAATGTAAAAATAAGGTAGCTTTTAAATCTCACAACCATTTAATTCCTAACCCATAAAAACTGTAAAAATGTATTCCCGACAGGTCAAGTCTTATTCTGTAGCACCGGCTTTACGGAGACATTCTACAACCGTTTTGTATCTTCCTCCTGCCGCAGCCTGGAGTGCTGTTCGTCCACCAT